>BLSH010247668.1:436601-447626 GCA_018402905.1 Glandirana rugosa
TATATATATATATATATATATGTATGTATATGTGACACACACATTTATATATATATATATATATATATATATATATAAGATAGCAAGGTACACTGTTGTGAGTTCTTTACTGTGAAACGATGTTACATTTCATCAGTCACGTGTCAAAAATATTGTCACATTTAAACGACAGGAGAGTTTTAATGAGTTGTGTGTCGGTAAGTACAGATTTGTTTCTCCGTGTTTCCCCGCGTGACCGGATCGCGTAATAGGAACTACTACTTTAAATTAATTTTCGTATTTTTGTATGAATGTTTGTCGAATCACGTTATGCGTTTTTGTCATCCTGTATCCAAGGTTTTTTGCGTATTGCACTAAGCTGTTTGTAAGTATGTTTTTATGCTTTTAATTAAATTTCATCATCAAGGATAATGCGCTAGGCCAGTGCGCCCCTTTGTGCCTCTTTGTTTAGACATGAATGGCTGTGTGTTGAGTAATTTTGAGAGGACAGCAAATTTACACTGTTATAAAAACTGTGCACTGACTACTTTACATTGTAGCAAAGTGTCATTTCTTGAGTGTTGTCACATGGAACGATAGAATATATATATATATATATATATATATATATATTTACACACACAGTGTATATGTATGTATATATATATATATATATATGCACAGTATATATATGTAAATATTCACAGCAGAAGCCTATCTGCGGGGTGTCGGGCACTTCGACGTCCTCCAACACCCGCTCATCTTCTGTAAACAACACAGCACAGGGATCTGCCTGTGCAAACAAACGTTCGCATAAACCAGTCAATATACGCTTATTGGGACTTTTTTTTGTTTTACCAAAAACATGTAGCAGAATACATACTTGTCTAAATTTATGAAGAAATTTGATTTTTTTTAAGTTTTTTATTGGATATGTTTTATAACAGAAAGTAAACATTTTTTTTTTTTTCAAATTTGTTGTCTTTTTTTTGTTGTTGTTTTTAGCGTAAAATATAAAGTGGTGATCAAATACCACCAAAAGAAAGCTCTATTAGTGGGAGGAAAATTACATAATAATTAGGTACATCGTTTCATGACCACACAATTATCAGTTAAAGTAACACAGTGCCGTATTGCAAAAAGTGGCCTGGTCATGAAAGGGGGGGCGGGGGGTAAATCTTCTGGAGGTCAAGTGGTTAAGGAACCCATTCAAATGAATGGGCTGACTTAACACAACACATATTACTGTACAGCATAATGTGCATCAACACACATGCATTAGTGCACCACAGCAGAGTGAATGGATCCTGAACCACAGTGATTCCATTACACAGCAGGTAAGCTTTGTGAGTGTGTTTGAATGCAAAATGTATATTCATGACCTTTAATTAACTGATTTCTGTTAAAAGGCTAAACGAAACAATTATTTTTTGCATTATTTGAAATAAGATTATAAAAGCATAGGCATTTGCACTGTGTTCTCTCCTTTTCAGTATTCAAGTATGCAATTCATTCATTTACATATTATGTGTCTATGATATTTTGCATTCATTTTTTGCTACCGTTTGATATAATTGCAATACATTTTTCAATGTTTATTAACAGAACTATTTTTCAAATAACCACAACTGCACTGTACTCAGCGGGCAGCAAAATTACACAAGAACAGGGCACACCTGCTGAGAATTAAACATTTTTCCCTGTTTGACCATAGGAGCGATTTCAGATCACCTTAAATTGCCTTTCCCACGTTTTAATATGTTGGACTTTGCGAGGATATTGGCATGCTTTATTAAGCTTTTAAACAGCTCTATCAATGCACATCTAGAATGCGACTTTTTTAATGAGGGTTAAAAAGACTGCTGCGGCATTTGTTGTCACTGTGAAAAGACACACAAAGCTGTTGTAATCAAGGGAAAGTCTTGATGACAGGATGCATCTTCCCTGTATGTATGTGGCTGGTTACATTTGTCAGAGGCGCAGAGCTTGGCTGCTAGTCTTTACAGCTACACCAGTACTTGCTTATCAGGAAAAGCTGTGGACAGATACATGGCATCTGTTAACAGACTGCAAGCTGTTATATGGGCATCTGTCCTCAAAATCAAACACAAAACAGATGTTAGCTTAATGCAAAATAAAGGAACAATTACACATAGCTTTTATATCAATGTTGTCATGAATTCCCTTAAGAAAGTTAAAGTGCTTAGGAAAAACAAATTGACTACAAACTATAACACATCAATCTATCATAACGTATCTATAATGAACAGCCATTCATGATATTTATTTGTCTACTACAATTGAAAGAATTTTAAAAAAATTGCAACCCTTGGCTTTCTTGGCATCAACACGACTGCAATTTATTGAAATGGTGTTATGATCATGTTTACAAAAATGATAAACTTGTCTTTGAGCTACTGCTAATGTTGTCTGATTACACTAGTATTAAAATATAGAGATATATTGCAATATTTCATATGTATTCCTTATTCATTCATTCAGTATTCATAATTTATTTTTTATTTGGCATGGTTTTCAGCAAATACATTTAAACAAATGATTGAAATCATGCACATTGCTTATTGGAGTTTAAAGACCTTTCTACTACATAGTCTCAAGGAGTAAAACAATCATTACAATGCACAAGCTGACAATAATAAAATCAGCTGATGGCTAACGTGAAGACATCAGTGTGATGTGTCGGTAACATACCAAATAGGTTTTTAATTTTCTGGAGAGGTTGGGGGCGTCTCTGCAATGCCTACATCAATCATCATCATGAGAGCTTCAGGTCCCGGTTCCCCAGGGGCCTTTTTTTCTAAAGGACTCCCTTTTATTTTTCTGACTGGGGGCTGTTTTACCTCTCCACGTGTCATGCAGACTAATTGCTGACTTGTTCCCCTTATGATGATAAACCACATGTCATTTCAGCATAGAACATTAAGATGGTGCATTTAAATAAGAATTACGGTCAAACTACTTATTTCTTTATTTTTACTTAGATAAAAATAACCCTTTTTTATTTGCATATTGCTACATTTTCCTTCAATATAGAATGATTTATACTTTTTTGTATGTTATGATTGCTGTGAAAATGTACTTAACTAAGCATATAACCTTTAGGTTTAGTATTTAGTTTATTGCATTGCAACTTGACTACCACAAGGCAAATATATATTATTTTATGACTTGAATGGTGGGATGCAAATATAAAAAGGTTTTGAAAAGCATGAAGTTTGTAAGAGCATATTTGATTGTATATTTCATGGTACGATATTGTTCATTGTGTGCTCATAAAGAAATTGTACCTAATAATTGGCAATCTGAAGCAATTTGCTACACCCCATGTTATATAGTTTACTGTGTCTTGAAAATTTTCTTCTAGAAAAGTCAGTTGTCAATGTGTTTTAGAGATGGTCTCTTTTCATTGACAGAGCCATGCAAATGTCTTTCTTAAGATGTGTACTAGTTATGTCTAGATAGATGGAAATGTTCAAAATGCATGAACCATAGAATTCCCTTTGAAACTACTAACACTATTTCATTAGCATGATAGAGCATCTAAAGGTGTATCGAACATTAGATGTCAATTTTCTGCAATTTTCAGACTGGACAAAAAAAATTGTCAATCTACAGGGCTCACCAGATTCTGGCAAACTGGACCACCATTGGAGACACTGCTTTCATCTGATAGTTTATTGTTCCTGTCAGTAGCATCTGAAGAGCCTTCATGTGGCATACACCTGAACATGATATAAAAAAGTGTCGGAGCATGTGATATTATGAAACGGGTTCATGGCACTTTCCATTGGATTATGATACAAAGACCTTCATATCTGTGACCACGCTGGTTGACAAGGCAAAGTCAAAAGAGAAGACCTTACCAAAGACTATAAACATAGAAACAAAGAAAAGTGATGGCAGAAAAAGACTGAGTAGTCCATCGAGTCTGTCCTTTTTTTTGTTTTGTTTTTTGTTTTCACATTAACCTTGTTGTCTGACTATAGATTTATGTTTATCCCAAGCATGTTTGAAGCCATTTAGTGTTGATTGTCTCACAACCTCTGTTGGTAGTTTATTCCAATCATCAACCACCCTTTCAGTAAGATAATACTTTCTAAGATTCGTTTTGAACTTCCCTCCAGTTAATTTGAGGTCATGATTTTGGTTTCATATTGAAAAGACTGCCCCCCTGAACCTTATTCACCCCCTTGATGTATTTAAAGGTTTCAATCATGTCTCTCCTCTCCCTTCTTTCCTCCAGACTGTACATATTAAGTTCCTGAAGTCGCTCTTGATATGTTTTATCCCACAGAGCTGTCGCCATAAAGGAGTTATGTGTGTATTTATACACCATATATAGAGTCGAGCGAACCCGTGGATGTTCAGGTTCGGTGGGTACGGTGGGGACCCGAACTTTTTGGCACAAAAATGACTGTAAAAGAGCCCTGGAAAGTGCTAGAGGGCTGCAAAATGATTTTAGAACAATAATCTGTCCCTTGCAGCAACAGCAGGAACCTGACCCTATAGAACTAGAAGATGATTTTAGAACAATAATCTGTCCCTCTAAGCAGTAGACTCTATGTCACGATCAAGCGTCAGGCTCGAAGACCAGTTGCTATAGCAGTTTCGTAATCACCCTGGCAGGTGACACAGGCTCACCTGAGGTGCGGAATCTAAGTACCGACCGGTGTTCACCAGAGCTCCTGATGGTGGAGATGGACTTAGCTGCGTGCCAGTACCAGGTCGCGGTCCTCAGGATTGCCCCACCAGGGTGTTAGCAAACTGGGGTCCAGTAGCGGATGAGCAGATAAGGATCAGACGGGAGCGTGGTCAGTAATCAAGCCAAAAGGTCGGTAACGAGTAGTTGCAGGTTGGGATCAGGCAGTAGAGTAGTCGTGGAACAAGCCAAGGGTCGATAACGAATGGTAGCAAATCCGGACAACAACAGGGAAGACAAAGCAAGGCACTGGCTAAGAAAGCACAATAACCTGGCAAAGAGGAAGTGCAGAGACAAGGCTTATAAAGGAAGTTCATGGGAGGAGCAAGAAGTTCAAGGTTCACCAGCAATCAAGACATAAGACAGGTTTGTCTAATGGACCAGGCAGAATATCCAACAGATCAGGCAGGGAGCTGTCCAGCATCTCAGATAGCTCAGTGAGAAGGATCAATGCCAGACATGGAAGAAGTCCCAGGTTCAATCCCAGGTCCTGACACTCTACCTAGTCCAGTTAGATTTTTCTGTAATGCAGGATGAGATCTGCACTCTGTCCCTAAAAGCAGTAGTAGTATTAATCTCTACCTATCTATCTATCTGCAATCTGTCCCTAAAATCAGTAGTAGTAGTAATCTCTACCTATCTATCTATCTGCAATCTGTCCCTCACAGCACCGACAGCAAAAAAAAAAAAAAAAAGGGGCAGACTCGATGGACTACTCAGTCTTTTTCTGCCATCACTTTTCTATGTTTCTATGTTTCTATATGTTTCATCCTCTCCCTGCACTACCCAGAGAGCATGTGACATGCAGCACTAAGTGACTCCAGCTTATAAGAGGCTGGGTCACATGATGCACTGTCCAATCACAGCCATGCCATTAGTAGGGGTCACGGACACCCCAAAGTTCGGTACTAACCCGAACTTTACAGTTCGCTCAACTCTAACCATATACTGTATATATATATATATATAAATATATATATATATATATATATATACATATACAGTATTTGTTAATTGTGGTTGCAGATCCTGTAAATCAGAACCTATATATGAAAAGAGTGATAGAAATAACCGGTCAACATAATATTTAAGACAACACTTTTAGGCTGGGTTCACACTTAATTCGCATGTGGCTCGCAGCAGGGGGTCAGTGTGTCCAGGTCCGAATATTTGCCTGAATTCAGACCTGAAACAGAGCCAAAGATGCACAGGACCCCTGTGCAATTCGCTCCGCAGCCATCATGGACATTTGAGAGCTGGGCACACTCTCTTGCCATGCAAACTGGATGCAGGGAAACCCTAAAAGTATGAAATATAATAGCACTTTGGTGTGGAGATGATGCATTCTGATTCTGTTTTTCTGTCTGTTTTTTTTTTCACAGACAGCTTTTAGTATCAATTGAGAAAATATGGTTGTTTTTCTCATTGCCTTTAAAGGGGCAGTTCACCCAACACTTGGTGATAAGTGAAGCCTGGTTAGCTGAGTCAGAACCTAGCTTCTTATACATGTTGAATACCTCCCTGCTGTAATTCTCCTACTTTCTCATCCATCTGGGAGTTTGGGTGTTTATTTTCAACTTTGCATGTCCCAGCACCTCCTGCTGCATTGTCAATAATATAAAGGAAGAACAAAAAAAAACAAATGGGGAAATTGTAAACCGTGGATAATGACAATAAAAGGTATGAAAAACAACAATATTCCCAGGGTCACTACCCTACTTAGTGATAATAAGATAAACAAAAAATGGGGTTTATTTACTAAAATTGGAAAGTGCAAAATCTGGTGCAGCTCTGCAGAGAAACCAATCGGCTTCCAGGTTTTATTGCAAAAGCTCAATTGAACAAGCTGATTGGCTACCATGCATAGCTTCACCAATTTCTAGGTGCACTAATTTTAGTAAATCTACCAAAATGTATATATGGAAGCATGGGGACCTTCAAAGGGTTCTGAGATAGTGTTAAGTTGGACACTTATGAGATATGGAGGGGGGCATGGATGTAATTATGTACAATTTGCTTCTGGAGTAACGAGCCTGGGACAGAAAAAGCATATTGTCAGCAACACGAGCTTTAGCTGTCAGGACAGCAAGGGCTTGTGTTACTAACAGTATGCTTTTTCCACCTAGGACCTTACTTGGATAACTTGAGATGGAACATAAAGGTAAATCCTATGGTCATATAGTATAAGCTGTATTATATGCTAATGTATATTGGCTGTCCGGTTAGTGCATAGAGGTGGAAGATTGCTGCACTTTTGGTTATAGAGTTGAAATACTTTTCACTGTAGGATATTAATTCACTGAACCTTGAGAGGATTTTTTTATATGAATTTGAGATTTTTTGAATGAATGGACTATTTTTGGAGCACTTAGCACTTTTTAATTTGATACACTATAAGTCATTTTCATTAATGCACTTTGTTTGGCACTAGCACTTTAATGGTATATGTTTTTCAATATGTTTTTAGTATTTATCAAAGTATGATAAATTTGATGTATTTTAAAGGGTAACTCCACTTTAATGGGAAAAAAATAGCAAAGAAAGAAAAGATAATATAGTGTGTACAATTGCTATACAAGTCATATTGTAATTGAATTTTATTAAAAATGACATTACTTTTTCAATCTGCAGCCACTGTAATTTTCTATAAATGCAATGCAATATGGCTACCTGGAGTTGTTCTGCACACAGAATGTGTACTGACCACTCACCAGAAACATAATTTCCTGCTTGTGTGATTGGCTCACCAATTTTCCCAGAAGTCTGCCTAAGATACAAGTCAGATTTCAGGCATCCCCTGCAACAAAAATCTCATTTTTGGTGAGGTATTACCAAGAGGAAATCACATTTAAAGAGATGCAGGCCCAGCAGATGTCCTTGTTAGTGCCCTGCAGCTGCCACAACTGACTGTTAATTATAAAACCATTCCCATTGGACCCACTCATCACAGAGGCACAGAGAAACGAAGAGTGATTGCTGCAGACTAACAAAACGTAGGAATCTGTAACAAAAGTTGTTATAATACTTGCAATATACATAGATCACCCACAAAGGAATGTTTTTTTCTCAACAAAAGTGGAGTTACGCTTTCATACATCGCTTGAGCGCTGCACTTTATTTGGTTTATTTCATTTATGAATATGACTGAGAGATTTTAGTAGTGACTGAGCTTTTGAGGGTGCAGAATGGCAGAGTAAAGGCTCGTACACACTATAAGAATATCGGGCAAACATTTTAGTTGAAAGAATTTTCATACAATTTTCGTATAGTGTGTACACAACTTTCAACGTCTGATTCCGAATTTTCGCACGAAAATTCCTGAAGGGACAAACTCCAAAATGTACAAGAACAGGACAAACGATTTTAGTTTAATGTGTACCGTTTTTGTATGAATTTTATACAAGAAAAATCAGGAAAGACTGCGCATGATCAGAAACAATAAACAACAAAAAAAACCTTTGTTGTACGAGACATTTTGTAAAAATTTTTGTTCATCATTTCCGATTTGCTGTGAAACAACGAGGAAAATCGGACGATCATTTGCCCGATTTTCTTATAGTGTGTACCCCACTTAACACTGGCCTAGAGAAAAAAAATTGTGAAGGGAGACTTGATTGTGTAGTTCTCCCAAGGAACAGTAAACATCCCATGACAGTATCCTGACAAAAATGATTTTATTTAACCACTTCCAGTCCAGGTTGTGTTTGTGTACAGTCCAGTGCAAACAAACATAATATAATACATAACTTTGGTAAAATATTAAAGATGATGTTACACCGGGTAAATAAATACCTAACATGTCACACTTTAAAATACCATATGCCTGTGGAATGGTGACAAATTACAACTGCGATTAGTTGGATCAGATGCTTTACAAAAGCTTGTAAACAAACAAACTGAAACCGGAAATGATTAAATCCTCATCATTACCAGTTGCTGACATCATAGAGGGGGAGGAACAATGGAAGTTCCTCTCACTCTGTGTACAGCATTGGATGCAGCTGGTTGCATCTGTACCAGGCTCTCCAGTGGGACAGCACAGCTTGGTAAAGGTAGCGGGTGGTGCCTGGAGAGGGGACCCCATTCCACCATATGTAACAGTAATCAAGCAACTATATAGCTGCTCTGGTCACTTTTACATTGTAGGAAATCGCTGTCCGTAAAAAATAATATCTCAATCATTGCTGCAGCGATGACCTCAATATTGCCACTCTCATGGAAGGATGTCTGTATACGTCCAAGGAAGTATATGTACGTACGGCGGGCAGGAAGCTGTTAAACAGATCAAAAGTGAGCAAATGAGTTCATTGCTTGCTTGGTTTACAAACACTTTATTCACTTGATAGCATGTAACTTGTTAAAAAGCCTTATTTGCATTACATTAAATAAGATTTGTATTTTTAATATGCAATCAAATAATGATCAACACTAGAGATGAGCACATTAATCTTCCCAGTTTGAGAATAATTCTAATAATTCCTAATGCCCGGTTCTCTATTTGACAAAATTGGATTAAATCAAGAGTTAGGCATTGGGTTTTTTTTAAGTGCTATATTATGTATGTTCCATCTTTTCCATTCCACTTTTTTATACTGATTCACTAAAATAGTTGAGAATGTTCACACAATAAATTGTGTGGGGATTCACTTCAGTTATCCAGTTATGTGCAGAAAAAAAAGTAAATAGGGACAGTCTTTTCACATGATAGCGTAATTAAAGTGAATTTTCACCCAAATTATCATGTGAACATTTTTGAATCCTTTATTATCATCCACATTAGATTTTCACATTACAATCGAAGACTTCCAGTCTCAGTATTACTGCTTGGACCTTGAAGAAGGGGAGATACCCCAAAAGCTTGTCTTGAAAAATTGTATGTTAGTGCAAATAAAAAAAGTATCAGCAGCAAAATCTAAAGCAATTTTTGTTCTTGTTTTGAATAGTTTAGAAAATGATTAATACCCCTGTCAGTTTTTTTTCTGTTTCAGGGTGTCTTCAGTTCACGCATTTTCCCACAGGCACAATAGGAAGTGAGAAGATATATTTCCAAAGTGAAATCTTCTCCTAGACAGTTGTCATCAGAGAAGGTGCCCCCTCATCTCCTGTTTTTTTTTTTTTGCAACCAAATATTTTGGATTTTTTTAAAACTCTATAACATAACTCGTGGAGTGCGTATAAAGCGTAACTACATTTAAAATTGATAAACCGGAGATCCGTGTGTATAAATAAACCACCTTATAGAGTTTTAATATAAAATAAAGGATTTTTAAATGGCAGTACTCTATAATGAGCTCTCTTTTACATAGATAATGTGATTTTGGGACAAACACCAGTGGAAGAGGAAGGAGGTTGCCAGGTGTGGATCTGGACCCACTGCACAGTGGTGTACTATTGTAAATGTGCTGTACCCTGGGAAGGGGTGAAGTTTTCTGGTAAGTACACATCCATAGGGGGCACTCAAGGAGCACCAGCACTTTAAACCACAAAGGAGCATGTGTTACTAGCATAAGGAATTAATGTGGATGCACTGTACCTCCTTGCACTGGTGAATCCGTCTGGTGAGCATATTACCATTAGGGGGCAGCAGCAGCACCCGAGCACTGAATAGCACAAGTCACTTTGTTATAGATCACTTTCCATATGGATTATTTAAAAATAAACTTTTTTGTATGATTTTTTTGCTATAGATCACTTTTCATATGGACTCTTTAAAGATGGACTTTTTTGTATGAATTGTTTTGTATGAACTTTTCTTGTATGAATTTTGATGAATCTTTCTTATTTTGGATTATAATTAATCAATGTACAAATCCCAGCACTGATTTATTTATCTATTGAATGTTTTGATAATTTGTGTTATACGTGATCAAGTGCCACAACATTTTTTAAATATATACACTGTGTGCAGAATTATTAGGCAAATGAGTATTTTGACCACATCATCCTCTTTATGCATGTTGTCTTACTCCAAGCTGTATAGGCTCGAAAGCCTACTACCAATTAAGCATATTAGGTGATGTGCATCTCAGTAATGAGAAGGGGTGTGGTTTAATGACATCAACACCCTATATCAGGTGTGCATAATTATTAGGCAACTTCCTTTCCTTTGGCAAAATGGGTCAAAAGAAGGACTTGACAGGCTCCGAAAAGTCAAAAATAGTGAGATATCGTGCAGAGGGATGCAGCACTCTTAAAATTGCCAAGCTTCTGAAGCGTGATCATCGAACAATCAAGCGTTTCATTCAAAATAGCCAACAGGGTCGCAAGAAGCGTGTGGAAAAACCAAGGCGCAAAATAACTGCCCGTGAACTGAGAAAAGTCAAGCC
>BLSH010247668.1:470077-485723 GCA_018402905.1 Glandirana rugosa
GGGACGTTAAGAAAGGAGTTTGTCCTTCCTTAGACGTCGTTTCAAACAATTTTAGGGTCGTTACATGTCCCACCCGGTAAATATACCTATGTGGAATTATTTTACCCTTACCAACCACTATAATTGAAGGACAAACACCGTGTAATCATATACACTCCCTCTTTGAAAAGTTCTACCCACCACTGGTACCGCCGGTAAAACATCAGCCGGTAAAACTTAGGTTTAAATCAAAAAAGTTATCCTTCTCCCAGTACACTGTGTAGTTTGAATAACCCTTAAAGTGTTCTTTTTGTTACCACACGAACCAAAATTACGTTGAAATAATTCCCATTTTATTAAGGTGTATCCATATAAATGGCCCACCCTGTACATTGCTGGGATTTTAACAAACTTTGCTGCAGATTCCTTCCTGTTTGAGGAAAGAATTGCAGGGTACGTATCCCTTTAAAAGTGGTTAACCTATAGCCAGAGGATGTTCTTCACCCAAGCAGGAAATTTGATTTCTGGGAGCATTCTGTTACCCTATAAAGAACAATAAAAAAAAGATGGCAAGGGGTTTGATTTGCCAGTAGTTAGCATCCAGACTTGTTGCACACATAGATTGCAGTGCTGAAAATGACTTTTGGGTTAAATGAAGAACTGTAATCATGGGAACTAAATCCCACCACTGCTATTAACAAAAGTAAAGTTGGGTACATACTATGAGATAAATCTGATGAATTTCGTACCAGGCTAGCAACAACTGCCAACAACCAATTTGGACAAAAGTTGGGCGTTCAGTTGTCCAACAATCTGCGCGTGTGTATGAGGCTTAAGAATACAGATTACATTACATTACATTTGTTCTCAGCCATGCTGGCCGTGGACACTGATGGGAAGACCCGGAAGTGACATCAAACACGTTGCTTTCCATGTCAGCAACAAGGAGGGGAGGAGAGTGGATGTGAGTCCACTCAGCTCCCTCCCCTCTACCAGGCGGCACCCGCTATGTGGGTCCTGAGCCCACAGATGGACAAGCAGAGACTGGAATACATACTGGAGGAGTGCACAGGGGGCACATTACCAGGGGTGTGTGGAAGCAATGGGGCGGAAGCCTCATTGCTGGAATGCTTCCACCTAACAGACATTAGTCTGCTTGTCAGATTTACATGCCGGGAATGTGTGTAGAACCCTGTGCTTTCAGGTCCGTTCAACGGGACCTGGCAGCAAAAAAATAATGGCCAAGCAAAGCTTTATGGTTTGATAAATTAGTATTTAAATAGAGAAAAATGAGCCGGCACTGCTGGACATTGGTTCAATCTTCTTTTTATTCCATCATGATACAGCAAATAGCATAAATGGCTTACATGTTTCGGCTTAGAAGCAGCCTTGTTCACAGCATATGCTGTGAACAAGGCTGCTTCTAAGCCGAAACATGGAATAAAATGAAGATTGAACTGATGTCCAGCAGTGCTGGCTTATTTTTCTCTATTTGTTTTTTTTCTCACAATATACGTTTATTAATAATTTAAATTGTATATAAACATGCTTTGTTTTTCTGAAATTTTTCTCTATTTGACTGCTATTGTTGTTGAATGCATGGAAGGCATTCAGAGCCAGAGCACCTGGAGGGAAGTGAGTGAATTGCATTGGTAAACCTGCCATACACAGCAGAGCGGTATACACCTGTGAGCTGCATTGATTAAATTAGTACCAAATTGTTGCAGCAGATATGAACCTCATCTTTACTGTTTAAAATATGTTTTTTTTAGTAGTGGTTGTTCAACAACACCTGCCACCACCTAATAACTACACTCCTTTTTTCTCAATCAGCTCATCCCCCGCAATTTACTGCCCTTTTGTATCATTTAACCCTCCCTCCTAGATTGTAAGCTCTAACGAGCAGGGCCCTCTGATTCCTCCTGTATTGAATTGTATTGTAATTGTCCTGTCTGCCCTAACATTGTAAAGCGCTGCGCAAACTGTCGGCGCTATATAAATCCTGTATAATAATAATAATAATAATAACAACAAATAACTTTATTCAAATCATCACCCAGCCCTGCTCACATTAACATAAAACAAATTGTGCTGGACAGTTAATCAGCCAAGAGCCATGACAAGTGTTTAAAAAAGTCTGCATTTCTATTTTCGGTTGTTTTCTATCATAAGTGTCATGCTATGATAGATAACAACCAGGAGACAACAGGAACTTCTTCAATGGGCTAAGAAACATTTCAATGTGAAGCTACAGTGCACAAACTAGGTTTGGGGAACAGTATATTTTTGTTGAAAGTCTACAGGTCATAGTGCACAGAACACTAGAGTCACCATGTATTAGGTATCAACACAAAAATCAATTCTTTCCTTCCATAAGTAGGAGCCTGGCTTCATGATATTGGTCTTGCCTTTCACTCTCAAGGTTTTCTGGTTGAATTGATATATAGAGTGTTGGTGGCATATTGTGTTTTGCTATATAAAAGTAATGCGTATAGGCAAAAACTCAATCAAATGCTCAGGCAAAAGAGACAGTTGGGATACACTATTGCAATGCCAGTGGTGCTTGAAATGGTCACCTTTAATGCACATAGTTTAAATGTTAAAAAACATCTTGCTGCAACTGTTCAATTGCCCTTCAGTGTTGTTAAAGCTAGAAACCTCATGCACGGTCATTTTTGCTGGACAACTTGGCCTGTATGTAAGGCCTCATGCACACTGGACGTTATAAAAATGCCAGTAGCTTTAGCTGTAGAATACTCCATTAAAAAACAGTTTTGCCACGTTTTTGCATTAGTGTTTTTTGCATTTAGCAAAACTATACTCCCACAAAAGCCTATGGCACAAAAAACGCTGAATAGCCATGTTTTTCAGAGTTAGAGTGTTTTTACAGCTGAAAAGGCCTAATTGTGTAGAAAAATATAAATACAGGAATTTGAACTAATTAATGAATCAACATATTTAAAGTACTAATTACATATATGAACCATGCACAGTTATCATAATGCAATATTTATTGTGGTAGTTGTCCTTTAACTAAAATAACAATTTTGTTATCCTGCTACTGAGTTATTCAAGTACATGGATACCACTGTGTTGCAAAGGTAATTGCCAATAGTAGTATGAGAATAATGCATAGCCATATTTACACATACTCCAAAGTTTCTCTTTACAAATTCATGATCACATGATTACAGTAGAATGTATAGGGAAAATCCAAATACCTCTGTTAAGAAGCTGAAAAGTTCAATTTAATGAAAGTGACAGTCCTACAGAAATGGAAGGTAGGAAGTAAGGTTTTTATTGTGTACACCATGCAGTGAAAATGATCCTTTGTGTGTGCAATGAAAGGCGGCTTGTTGGCGGTTATGCTATTTGGAGTTCTGTCTAGTAAATACACAAAATGACGGATAGATGTTGGATGTTGGTAGGTATATTGTATATATATATATATATATATATATATATATATATATATACAGTATATATGTGACCACTTCATTTTTATTCTTTTGTATAATATTCCCTCTGTTAAAAAAAATAGCAATACGGCTAAAATAAAAAAAATAAGGTTACACTGTAAGTATAAATAGGTACATTCACATGCCTAGATTGATCTGCATCCACTGACCATTCACCAATTTTTGCCCAATTCATAAGAATTCTAGCAGCTTCCAGATAAAGGAAACAAATGCTGGTATATCTATCATAGTAGAGATGATTTTAGGCTAACATTTCCAGAGAGTCAAATGAGAACTTAATCACACCAGTTCTCTAGGAAAATCAATGATGAAACATTGATAAATTAAATCACTCACCAATGAAAAACATCAAATGTTTTTAAATGATCAGTGCAGAATGTAGCATTCACTGTATTCTGAATATAGCCAATGTTACCAAGATTTGGATTTTCTATTAAAGAATGATACATTAAGATGATGAGAGAACAGCAGCAAATGCAGCCTAATTCAGACAATCCAATGGGTAAATGTAGACAGCGAATGTGTCTTATCAATGTGTTGAATCTTCTTACAGGTTTTCAGAAAAATCTTTATAAATACATCTCTAATTACAAGTCTGAAATTACTTTAGGCTTTTAAAGCTGAACTTTAGGCAAACAGTGTTCTGATGTGCTGCAATGCATAATACTTTCACTCTACTTTAGAGTGCATTGGGATGCCAGTTACACTGAATGCAATGCAATGCACCACACACAGAGAGGGTACATTGCCATGCCTTGTAGGAATAAGCATATTAATGCACATTGTCACAATGCAAAAATGTAAATGGGTCCTTACTGACCTTTAAAGCTCACCTACAGGCAAACAGCTAAATACACAGATGAAATTCATATAGGAGAGCTATTTTTGTAATTCTGTCCAACGCATCCTAAGATTACAGAGCTCTGCCACACAGTACAGTCCTGTCTGGCAGGGTAGAAGACCTGATTTTTCTCTTCTAACAATTACGGGTTTCCTCCCCACTCTTATTTAGAAAAATATACATTTTGGAACTCCTCCTAAAGAAAAGTGTCACACGCGTCTCCTATCAGCATGCTCCTTACACTGCAACACAATTAATTGATTAATTGTACACTGCAACACAATTAATTGTCTCATTGTACTCTCCCTTCCCTAATCTAAGCTTGTCTGTACTGTGACTGGTGGAGGTTGATACCAAGTCAAATTCGGATATTCATTGTGTCTTTTTTATCTGCCTTGATTTCAATAATGACAATTAATTATTAAATAGTTCAATAATATTAATTAAAGTGTATCGAATGGCATATAAGGATTGATTTACTAAAACTGGAGAGTGCAAAATCCGATGCAGCTCTGCATAGAAACCAATCAGCTTCCAGGTTTTTGTCAAAGCTTAATTGAACAAACTGAAGTTAGAAAATGATTGGCTACCATGCACAGCTGCACCAGATTTTGCACTCTCCATTTTTAGTAAATGAATACCATATTGTCTATTTTTCGATATAGTTGGAAAAGGTTATCAACATGTAATTTGTCTTTGCTTCTTTGTGTTTTTTTTTTTTTAGCTAGGCAGCTTCACCCTTTTTATTTGAGCTTTATTTCAGTCACTGGAACAAGAAAAGAGGTGAAAAATATTTCATGTTCCAGTGTTCCAGTGATCACTCTCTAAGGCAGCCTATAGATGATTCTTTTTTTTTTTTTCAACCAGCAGGTAGAATTTAAAAAAATAACTTGATTCCCTCGTACACACATTCAAGGTGGATGGGAGAAGCCTCCCTGATGAGCCTTTGAATTCTGACAAGCAGAGAGACTTCCCCATAGTCAGAATACACTGATCAGCACTACCAGCTATAGTCGGCAGCGCTGATTAAGCAGAAATTTTTCAATAAGGTGGTTGTACAGAATTAGATCGGCAGGCTCCTACTGATGTGAACACATTTTGATCCAGGTATGGCTGGCTTAGGAAAGAATACACCATATTGCAACATGATTAGGTGAATAAACATAAATAGAATACAATTTTAAGGTGGCGTTCCAGCCAAAATATCCCTAGAATACTCTTGGCTCGTTCAATGTAACGTAGGTATGCTGTAAACTATGGCCAGTTTTTTATTGGTGCAGCATCGGTTTCTTACTTTGTGAAGTTCCTGCACAGCGCAGCTATCTCCAGTGTGGGCATCTGAAGTCACAGTGTCTTTCTTCCTGGATTCCATGCATACTGGCTACCCAGCATGCACCTGCCGATCTTGCACATGTACAGTGTGGTGCAATCTTGAGCAGCTTGATATGGCACGGCTCCAGTAACATTTAAAGTGGAAGTCCATGCTAGCACTAAAATCCCTACATCTATAGTCACCCATGATCTAACACTAACCTATCTAGCCCTGTAAAGTAAAATTTAGAACACATACCTTTTCTGAACGTGATCCGACCTGATCCGACGCTGAGATGTCAGCCACGTCTTCTCTGTGGAGGTGGGTGCAGAGGACACGGACGACAATGGAAGTAAAGCCCCCATATTAAGTTTATGGGTGCTATCACATCCCATTCATTTCACAGCCATTGTCGGCTGTCTCCTCTGCAGAGTTTCCGTCGCTGGAGATCGCCTTCAGAAAAGGTATGTATATTCATTTTTTCTTTACAGGGATAGATAGGTTAGTGTTAGATCGTGGATGACTATGGATGTAGGGATTTATTAGGTATGGGCCTATTAATTTGGCAATCACTTTATCGTTATGTTTAATAACAAAGTATTACATACTGTATATCCTTTTTCAGAACAAAGAGGGGTTGGTGCTATTGTTTAACAATAAAATTGTGGGATATTTTAAGTAAACCTATAATGAACCCGGGTATATCAATCTGACCATATAATAACAAAATGCATAAGCAAAAGTTACCCTGTATGTCGATAACGTGTCAAAACCATCACTAGATCTAGAGATATTGTCAGCAAAATCCACATGCAAATCCTAACTATCTTGACAATCCAAACTTGGATTCCCCATCTTCCACAACATTCCTTTTCACATTTTAGTATGATAAGCTGTATTAGGGAAGGAGCCAATAGGAATACTTGAGGGGGCATGACCAGGTCCAACCTTTACTGGAAAAATGATATTTGCATAAAACTTCAGCTTTGTCTAACCACTGATTTTGTTTTTATTGATGTTGGGACTGGAGTTAAACTCTGTATATGAATATTGTATGCTCAGCAGAACTCGGTTTGAACTGTTCAAATATTTGATTTTATTAAAATTACTATATGATGCCAGACCTGGGGGGCCTGGCTAAAGCATATGGCAGATGGTAACTGCTAATAGGGCAATCATGATATTTTATTGACTGTATGGTAATTGTATATAAAAGTATGTTGACTAATCTACAAAAGTATTTTGGGGAGGTAAGGAAGAGGTAGCATTTATTCATGCAAAATGTGAATGTATGTACATACAAGGATGTGCTTACAACCTTGCTGGTTGGCAATGTTCATACAATTACCTTAAATTTTTGAAAAATAAATAAACATTTTTAAGTATAACTTACATTTGAACCCATTTACTGCTGCCACTATAATGAGCAGTTATGGAATGTAAACAAACTCAAAGACATAATATCAGCCATTACGGATGAGGTTCGGATTTGCTGCTACCAAGGGTTTACAGCGGATCCTGTAGGTTCAAAGTCTGCAGTCCCAGTAATATAATGTGGAAGGTCACAGGAATTAATTCTTTGCTAGTAGAGTTGAGCGAACCCGGACTGTAAAGTTCGGGTCCGTGCCGAACTTTGGGGTGTCCGGGACTCGGACCCGAACCCGGACTTTTCAAAAAAAGTCCGGGTTCGGTCCGGGGTTCTGGTAATTTCAATAAAAGTTGTGAAAATTGCTGTAAAAAAGCCCTGGAAGGTCCAGTAATATAATGTGGAAGGTCACAGGAATTAATTCTTTGCTAGTAGAGTTGAGCGAACCCGGACTGTAAAGTTCGGGTCCGTGCCGAACTTTGGGGTGTCCGGGACTCGGACCCGAACCCGGACTTTTCAAAAAAAGTCCGGGTTCGGTCCGGGGTTCTGGTAATTTCAATAAAAGTTGTGAAAATTGCTGTAAAAAAGCCCTGGAAGGTCCAGTAATATAATGTGGAAGGTCACAGGAATTAATTCTTTGCTAGTAGAGTTGAGCGAACCCGGACTGTAAAGTTCGGGTCCGTGCCGAACTTTGGGGTGTCCGGGACTCGGACCCGAACCCGGACTTTTCAAAAAAAGTCCGGGTTCGGTCCGGGGTTCTGGTAATTTCAATAAAAGTTGTGAAAATTGCTGTAAAAAAGCCCTGGAAGGTCCTAGAGGTCTGCAAAAGGATGGAAAATGGGGGTAAGTGTGGGACAAGTGCCCTACAAAGAAATTGGGACAGGGAAATAACTAAAAGCATTTTTAAAAAAATATCAAAAATGGACATCTTCAAACTGTGTCTGAAAAGTATTAATTAACGGTAGAAGCCATATCACTGTTCTAAAATCATCTTCAAATTGTGTCAAAAAAGTATAAATAAGCAGGGAGAACCCATGTCACTGTTCTGCAAACATCTGGAAACTGTTTAGAACACTTTACCTAAAACCGGGAGGAACCATATACCTGTTCTGCAAACATCTGGAAACTGTTTGGAACACTTCACCTAAAACCGGGAGGAACCATATCACTGTTCTGCAAACATCTGGAAACTGTTTAGAACACTTTACCTAAAACCGGGAGGAACCATATACCTGTTCTGCAAACATCTGGACACTGTTTAGAACACTTTACCTAAAACCGGGTGGAACCATATACCGGTTCTGCAAACATCTAGAAACTGTTTAGAACACTTTACCTAAAACCGGGAGGAACCATATACCTGTTCTGCAAACATCTGGACACTGTTTAGAACACTTTACCTAAAACCGGGTGGAACCATATACCGGTTCTGCAAACATCTGGAAACTGTTTAGAACACTTTACCTAAAACCGGGAGGAACCATATACCTGTTCTGCAAACATCTGGACACTGTTTAGAACACTTTACCTAAAGCCGGGTGGAACCATATCCCTGTTCTGCAAACATCTGGACACTGTTTAGAACACTTTACCTAAAACCGGGAGGAACCATATCCCTGTTCTGCAAACATCTGGACACTGTTTAGAACACTTTACCTAAAACCGGGTGGAACCATATACCTGTTCTGCAAACATCTGGAAACTGTTTAGAACACTTTACCTAAAACTGGGAGGAACCATATACCTGTTCTGCAAACATCTGGACACTGTTTAGAACACTTTACCTAAAACCGTGTGGAACCATATCCCTGTTCTGCAAACATCTGGACACTGTTTAGAACACTTTACCTAACACCGGGTGGAACCATATCCCTGTTCTGCAAACATCTGGACACTGTTTAGAACACTTTACCTAAAACCGGGTGGAACCATATCCCTGTTCTGCAAACATCTGGACACTGTTTAGAACACTTTACCTAAAACCGGGTGGAACCATATCCCTGTTCTGCAAACATCTGGAAACTGTTTAGAACACTTTACCTAAAACCGGGTGGAACCATATCCCTGTTTAGCCATTTTGTGCCTAAAAGTTCGGGTCCCCATTGATTTCACTGGGGTTCGGGGTCCGGGACAAAGTTCGGGTTCTGTCCGGACCCGAACCTGAACTTTGTCCTGAAGTTCGGCCGAACCAGCAGAACCCGGACTTCCAGAAGTTCGCTCAACTCTATTTGCTAGCACAATGCACTGCCTAGCCTTTAAATTTACATCAGCTGGCTTAGAAGGAGCTATGTTATGTGCTAGCCTGCTCACTATAAAAGAGTTAGTTCCCAGCAGAAATGTTTAAATGTGTGTTGGAGTAGTTTAGGGAGACCTGACTGTCTGTGAAGGGAAAGTTAGGTGCTAAATGGTGCTATACTGTGCTAAATTACTGTGTATTGCTGTCAGGAACCATGAATCAGACGGAGACAGAATATGCAGTTAAAATCACACCTTTTAATATAATGGTAAAAAATGGTACAAATAGTAAACATAGACAAAAGATAGCCAGGGTAGGGTAGCCAAAGCGGGTAGTCAGAACAAGCCAGTAAATCAGGAAGCCAGAGATCAGCATATTCTGAGGCAGCAGAAAGGATCAGGAACCAGAAGGGACATTAGCCAGGCAAGTCTTCAATAGGAACACAGCAGAGAGTTTCCAGATATGTTTGACCAAGACGAAGGCACCCAAGGAATGAACCAGGCAGTTTAAATAGCCAAGGGGCTGGCTGTAGGCTGGACTGACAAGCAAGAAATGATCACCGTCACTGTGGAATGATGAGTGTTGGCAACCTGAGCACTGAGAGAGGAGGGCTGAGAGCCCAGCCCTGTCAGTATTACAGTGTGGTGGGCTACATATTCTTGTGTATCTCTAACATGTTCACAGTTCTGAGAACCCAGCAGACTATTTTAGGACTACCTTTTCATGTGTGTGTACAACTGTAGTTGATGTTTAGCTGCCGGACCTCCCCTTGCATTCTTTTTTGTTTTGTTTTATTTCATGTTTTATCCAAATATTTTTATATACTATTTTATATATATATTATATGTTCTAAGTTAAAATAATTTCTTTGAGGATTAGTGTTTCAATGTTAATTTTTTGGAGAGGACCTACTGTATATTTTATTTATTTTTTTCTACAGCCTTTTTTATTTAGGGGTCTGCACTTATTGTTAACACAGGCAAAGGCGCCCTTTGTTTGCAGTATGCCAACAAATCCCTGTTCAGAAAAGTAAAGTACACCAAAGTACCTTTTATTTATTTCCCTATTGCCCTAATTAAATGTAGGCAATGCCCTTTATTTATAATGTTGGGCAGAACAAAAGTAGGCAGAGGTTCTGTACTCAGAGCTACTCAGAGTTAGTAGGTGACAAGTTTCGCAGGACAAAGTAGTTATATAGACACGTGCAGATCAAAAACATTTGTTTAGTTTTGTTTTTATTCATTTTTTACATAAGTTCGTTTAGTTAGATTCCTTTCATTCATTTAATTAGTTTTCGGAATTCATTTAGTTTATTCATTTTCAAATTGTATAAAAAAGTTTTCGATTCAATTTCGAATAGTTTTTTAATTCGAAAAGTTTTCAAATTCAAAAAATTTCCAAATTCTAATCCTTTTCAAATTTAAATCGGGAAATAACTCACATAAAAAAAATAAAAACTGGAGGAGGAGGTGGATGTGGAGTAGGAGGTTGAGGAGGCGTTGACCGTGGCGGTGTAGGTGGAAGTGGCAGTGGAGGAGGAGGAAGTAGCCAACCAGCAATGTAGACGCACTTTTTATTTTTGTGCAAGAAATGCACCGCTGGCCGCAAATGTAGTATTTAGAATTTTTTGTTTTTAAACCAGCAATGTAGACGCACTTTTTATTTTTGTGCAAGAAATGCACCGCTGGCCACAAATTTAGTATTTAGAATCTTTTTTTTTTTTTTTTAAACCAGCAATGTAGACACACTTTTTAATTTTGTGCAAGAAATGCCCCGCTGGCCGCAAATGTAATACTTTGCACGAAAAAAAAAAAAATTTAATTTGTCTAACTGCAATGTAAAAGCAATACTTAAATATGCCAAAATGTTGCCAACTGAACTAACAGAACATGATTAAAGTAGTGTCCCTGATACACAAGCAGTTGCAAGTGCACTGCACTTGCAAAAATGGCTGCAAACGCCCACCTAACAAACAGAAAAATTGCTTAGGTTTTATATGAGGCACTTTGCTTAGCAAATAAAATGTACTCTAGCAAACAAAAATCTCCTCTAGCCCCCACCCACCAATAAATCGCTGTTTTTAACAGATTTTCTAAAGCTAATCTGTCCCTCACAGCAGCAGCAGCATCCTCTCCCTACACTAGTATGAGATGATTTTCTAAAGCTAATCTGTCCCTCACAGCAGCAGCAGCATCCTCTCCCTACACTAGTATGAGATGATGTGACATGCAGCACTACGTGACTCCAGCTTATATTGAGGCTGGGTCACATGATGCACTGGCCAATCCCAGCCATGCCATTAGTAGGCATGGCTGTGATGGCTTCTAAGGGCAAATGAGTGAAACGCTTGTTGATTGGCTGCTATTCAACAGGTGCGAAAAAATACCCGAACCCAAAGCCGGACTTTTTCTCAAATGTCCAGGTTCGGACACGGACACCCTAAAGTCCTGTATGAACCCAAACTTTCAGTTCGGGCTCGCTCAACTGTACTTTTAAACTGTGTGAAAAAGTGATTTCTACACTGAAATATCTTTAAAAGTCTGAGAATAGATAAATTCCCATCTCTTTACATTTAGGTGCTCAGCGCAGCTGAGCACACCTGAGCATGCTCAGACACAAAACGACTTAGTTTTTAACTCTCATGGAGTAATTCCATGGAGGTATAGTAAATACCAAAATGAGAGCTGTTTTACACAGCTTTATTGGGAGTGGACATGAGAGTTATGCAGCCCAATGCAATTTTCAGCCATTCGAATGGTACAATTGTAACTTTCCCAAATAAATCCTTTTCATGTTGAGATGAAATGTATCTTTCTCTCAAAGAAATTGTCCTTGGAAATTCCAACATGATAATGATCCAAAACACAAGGCCAAGTTGACCTGTCATTGGCTACAGCAGAATAAAGTGAAGGTTCTGGAGTGGCCATTTCAGTCTCCCAACCTCAATATTATTGAGCTACTCTGGGGAAATGTCAAACATGCAGTTCATGGAAGACAGCCCAAGAATTTCCAGGAACTGGAGGCTTTTTTCCAAGAGGAATGGGCAGCTTTACCATCTGAGAAGAAAAAGAGCCTCATCCACAAATACCACAAAAGACTTCAAGCTGTCATTGATGTTAAAGGGGGCAATACTTGGTATCAAGTACTGGGGTATGTAAACGTTTGATCAGGGTCATTTGGATAGTTTCTGTTGTCATTATGTTTTAAAAAGAATAAACACAGTTGATTGATAATAAAAGACTTCAGCCAAACACTAACCATGAGTCAAAGAAATGTTTTTGTGTTCTCATTCATATTCTCTGAAATTGGCCAAGAAATCATAAATTCTGTCAGGGTATGTAAACTCATGAACACAACTGCATATACCGTAGAATACTTTAATGCCAGTAAATATGTACATACTTGTGTTTCTGCTGGCAAAATAAAAGGAAATTGATTTTGCTTGTTTGTTGTTTTTTCTCTTGTAACTTCTTACTTTTTAATTAGTTTTGGGGAAGTGTACTACCTTCCTTAGGGCTGGTTCACACTGCTGCGGTGTCCGAGATCGGATGTGATTTGCACCACAGTGCGGTCATGTGATCTCTGTGGTATGCAAATTCAGCCATACAGATAGTATGCCCCGGGAAGAAGTCTATTCATGTTAAACCGGTCGAGCGACGGCTACATTTCAATACCGCTGCACAAGAGCAACCTCATACTCCGTGGAAATTTTTATTATCATGCTTGAAAAATCACCTGTGATGTAAGTGCAATCTTGAATAAATTTCACCACTTGTTATACGGATTCACACTATGTCCTTCCTTTATCTTTGGATTTAACATGTGACCTGTGATGAAAGAGAAGCAGTGTTTGGTGAGATTCCAGCGTGGCCCCCTCCCGCTTCGGGTATATCCAGGATTTGAAGGAAAATAGAGAGGAGTCTTACTCACCTGCTATTTTTGACCACCCGTGATAGGTGTGACAATTTTTAGGTGTAAGCGTACATCTTATCTGTTGCTGGTGGATGCATCACACACATTATATTGCATGCTCACAGTGACAACTCTATGGAAAATCTGGAAGTCATTTGTGTTGGTTGCTGACTTATATCAAGATCTAAGAGCATTTACATACATGTGAAACAAGAAATTGACATTTTGTTTTTCACTATTGGATTATTCTAGAGTATTCAATCACTTACCTCATGTCTTTTGATGTGGTTTATTTACGGGTTTTATTTGTTGCACTTATCTGGCTTAGTAGTGCAACACTTTTGAATGAATTACTTATTACTGTGTGTACAGTATCTCACAAAAGTGAGTACACCCCTCACATTTTTGTAAATATTTTATTATATCTTTTCATGTGACAACACTGAAGGAATGACACTTTGCTACAATGTAAAATAGTGAGTGTACAGCTTGTATAACAGTGTAAATTTGCTGTCCCCTCAAAATAACTCAACACACAGCCATTAATGTCTAAACCGCTGGCAACAAAAGTGAGTACACCCCTAAGTGAAAATGTCCAAATTGGGCCTAAAGTGTCAATATTTTGTGTGGCCACCATTATTTTCCAGCACTGCCTTAACCCTCTTGGGCATGGAGTTCACCAGAGCTTCACAGGTTGCCACTGAAGTCCTCTTCCACTCCTCCATGATGACATCACACAGCTGGTGGATGATAGAGCCCTTGCAGTCCTCCACATGCCATTTGAGGATCCCCACAGATGCTCAATAGGGTTTAGGTCTGGAGACATGCTTGGCCAGTCCATCACCTTTACCCTCAGCTTCTTTGTTCATCTTGGAGGTGTGTTTGGGCTCCTTTTCATGTTGGAATAATGCCCTGTGGCCCAGTCTCTGAAGGGAGGGGATCATGCTCTGGTTCAGTATGTCACAGTACATGTTGGCATTCATGGTTCCCTCAATGCTCTGTAGCTCCCCAGTGCCGGCAGAACTCAGGCAGCCCCAGACCATGACACTCCCACCACCATGCTTGACTGTAGGCATGACACTCTTGTCTTTGTACTCCTTACCTGGTTGCCACCACACATGCTTGACACCATCTGAACCAAATAAGTTTATCTTGGTCTCATCAGACTACAGTACATGGTTCCAGTAATCCATGTCCTTAGTCCAATTATCTTCAGCAAACTCTTTGAGAGCTTTCTTGTGCATCATCTTTAGAAGAGGCTTCCTTCTGGGATGACAGCCATGCAGACCAATTTGTTGCTGTGTGCGGCGTATAGTTTGAGCACTGACAGGCTGACCCCCCACCCTTTTAATCTCTGCAGCTATGCTGGCAGCACTCATATGTCTATTTCCCAAAGACAACCTCTGGATATGAAGCTGAGCACATGCACTCAACTTCTTTGGTCGACCAATGCGAGGCCTGTTCTGAGTGGAACCTGTCCTGTTAAACCGCTGTATGGTCTTAGTCTCCATGCAGCAGTTCATTGACAATCTTCTTATAACCTAGGCCATCTATATGTAGAGCAACAATTCTTGTTTTCAGATCCCCAGAGAGTTCTTTGCCATGTGGTGACATGTTGAACTTCCAGTGACCAGTATGAGAGAGTGAGAGCTATAACACCAAATTTAATGCACCTGATCCCCATTCACACCCGATACTTTGTAACACTAACAAGTTACATGACACCAGGAAGGGAAAATGGCTAATTGGGCCCAATTTGCGATGTACATCCTTGGTCAATAGGGATGGTCCCCCGGTTCAAGTCCAAGTATGTTCGACTTGAACATCGGGGGTTCACCTGTTCAGAGAATCCCAAACATTATGGGGCGTTCGTGGGAAATTCAAGCGCCCCATAATGCAGTGAAAATGTGGGGGAATGCCACCTGCTGATTGGCCAAAGCATGCACATGACCTGCATGCTTTGGCCAATCACAGTCTGTTTTGAGAGCCATGATTGGCCAAAGGCAGGGTTCCTCTGGCCAATCATTGCTCGGTGGGCCTGAGCCCATGCCCACACTATATAAGGCTGCTTACACAGCGGCCAAATATAGTTAAAACATTTGCGGAGAAAGCGACAGGTTAGGCAGTTTAGTTAGTGGCTAGAGTTGAGCGAACACCTGGAAGTTCGGGTTCTGCTGGTCCGTCCGAACTTCGGGACAAAGTCCGGGTCCGGGTCCGGACGGAACCCGAACGATCGCACGGACAACGAACCCCATTGAAATCAATGGGGACCCGAACTTTTAGGCACAAAAATGGCTGTAGGAAAGTCCTGGAAAGCCCCAGAGGGCTGCAAAAGGAAGTAAAATGGGGGTAAGGGTAGGGCAAGTGCCCTACAAAAAAATGGGGACAGGGAAATAACTGTAAATATTTTTAAAAAAATAAAAACATAAAAAAAGCAAAAATGGAGGTGAATGTGGATCATCTTCAAACTGTGTCTGAAAAGTATTAATTAACGGTAGAAGCCATATAACTGTTCTAAAAT
>BLSH010247668.1:490677-517886 GCA_018402905.1 Glandirana rugosa
AATATATATATATATATATATATATATATATATATATATATATATGGTATGACATGTATATATAAGAATGTGACGGATGTGACTGACATATATGAGATAGATGTGACATATGATGTGACGGACATATATGAGATAGATGTGACATATGATGTGATTGATGTACGGTGATTATCACAACTCGCTTGGGCCTGACATTGCAAGCCCAGGCATGGCTTGAAATCCCACAGGCACCGTGCCTGGGCCTGGGCCTGTAAAGTTTTTAGCAAGCCCAAGCCAGGCCCCAAGACGATAAAATGAGGTGCACAACTCTTCGACGTCCCGTCGGTTAGACCCGAACGATTTTTGAAATGTCCGGGTCCGGGTCCGTGCCACGGACACCCTAAAGTTCGGTACGGACCCGAACGTTACAGTCCGGGTTCGCTCAACACTATTAGTGGCATGTAGTTAGTGTAGTATACAGTGTAGATAGAGTATATACAGGCAGTGTAGTATACAGTGTAGATAGAGTATATACAGTCAGTGTAGGCAGTGTAAGAATATATATGTACAGTATGGTATATATATATATATATATATATATATATATATATATATATATAAAATACGCTGCATTCAGTGTAGACTATATACAGTGCATGCTCAGATAAGGGTCTGGCATAGGTTTTAAGAGGAACTGCACACCAAAATTAAATAAAAAATGGTGTAGGGGTCCCCCCAAAATCCAAACCAGACCCTTATCTGAGCATGCAGCCCTGGCATGGCAGGAGGCTGTGGGGACGAGCAAGCAACCCCTCCGAACTGTACCAAGCCACATGCCCTCAACATGGGGAGGGTGCCATTTTTTTATTTTGGCACGGGATCTGAAGGATCTGTTACGGACATTTGGGGGGACCCCTATGCAGGTTTTTTTTTTCATTTTGCCCGGGGTTCCCCTTAAAATCCATACCAGACCTGAATGGCCTGGTACGGACTGTCAGGACACCGGGGTCAGGTGACAGATGCGCACAGCAGGGATGCCCCCCGGGGTCCTCTAGCTCTTGCTCGGCTGGCTACAAGTGGAAGAGATGAAGCAGCGCAGGAACAGCAAGGATAGTAAGTGGCCTAGCCAAAGGTCAGGGCCACAAGCAGACAGGTACAGACGGAAGAGCACGCCAAGGTCGGGGTATCAAGCAGACAAGAGAAACAGAGAACAAGCTGAAGGTCGGGGTATCAAGCAGGCAGGGATAGTCAGAACAAGCCAAAAGTCGTTAAACAGAAATGGACTCAGAGCATACGACAGGAACAACCCCACACAAAGCCAAACACAGACAACATTGATCGGCAAGGAGGCTTAGTGTTAAATAGTGTTTGCTTAATTGGAGGCTGGGGTGGAGTTCACTAAGAGGAGATTACTTAGCCCACCAGTGGTGATGTGAATAGCCTCTAAGCTGACACAACCAAGAAGTTAGGCAAACAGACAGGACATGAATGACTATGGGTTGATGACACAGACTTTGGGGGGGACCCCTACGCAATTTTTTTTTTATTTTTTGCCAGGGTTCCCCTTAAAATCCACACCAGACCTGAAGGGCCTGGTATGGACTGGGGGGGAACCCCCAACGCAATGCTTTTTCAGTGATTTTTATCTATATTGCCTGGAACTAGCAATACATTACAGCCGCGATTTTAAATGACAATTTTTCCTTTACAAATGTCATTTTGCAGTGGCGCTGTTCTAAACATCAAAGAGATGCGCCCTTTTACAGGCATACTAAGGGGACCCCCAAGCACGATATTTAGAGGGATATTGCATTTTTTTTCACTTTAAGCATTATTAAAACCACTGCTCCTGAAAAAACAATTGATTTACAGACTTTTTTTTCTATTGATACATGTCCCCTAGGGCAGGACCCAGGTCCCCATACACTTTTTAGGGCAATGAACTTGCATACAAGCTTTAAATGGAGGCATTTGAAAGTTGCAGGTTTGAATCCGATTGACGGCCAGTGTACGGTATATGTGATCTGAGAGGTATGTTTTCAGGCAAATAGAGCTTTGTTCTGTTTGCATTTCCTCCCAGTTGGTGAGAGTTGAAGTCTTAATTGCCTCTAATTGGGAGGTATTTTGAGGCACTGCTGGAGTAGATTTTGGAGTTATAGTAAATTAGCCCCATAGTCTAGTAGACATGAGCAGGGACACATACATATCTTTCAGGGCATACTGGGTCATTCTTATTGCAGCTGGGAAAGAAATAGGATGGGACACACCACTAGAGCAGGTGGTGTCACCATTAGACATGTGCAATTTGTTTTGTAACAAATCTAAATTCGGCCGAAGTTTGCATCTTGGATGCATCTGAATGTCTGAAGAAAAAAATAACGAATTTCAAATAATACAAAAGAAATTTTAATGAAAATAACTATTCAATTCGGCATGATTCGTTAATTTGTTAACCGGTTAATGACCGGCTCGCGTACATTTACTGCTGTAGAGTGGCAGCGTAACACAAATCGCCGTCTATAAACAGTGATTTGCGCAAGCGCAGTTAGGGAGTGCTCTCATGCCCGCCGCGTGCTCCCTCAGTGTGGCCGCAGGTCGGGTGGACTCGATGTCCTCTGGCGACCCACGATCACTTACTACACAGGAAGAACTGGGAACCGCCGATGTAAACACGGTGGGTCTCAGTTCTAAAAGGCGGCATGACAGAGATCTACTGATCCCTGTATTCGGGATCAGTTGGATCTATTATGCCCCTGCCAGCCCAGCCCCCACACAGTTATAACACGCCTAGGGATCACAGTTAACCTCTTGATTGCCCCCTGCAGGTTAACCCCTAACCTGCCACTGACATTTATACACTTTAATCTGTGTTTTTTTTTTAGATCTGATCGCTGTATAAATGTAAATGGCCCCAAAAAAGCATCAAAAATGTCCGACATGTCCGCTGCAATATCGCAGTCCTGATAAATTGCAGATCGCCACCATTACTAGTAAAAAAAAGTAAAAATGCCATAAATTAATTATTATGGTTTGTTAACGCTGCAACTTTTGAGCAAACCAATCAATATAAGCCGATTGCAATTTTTTTTACCACAAATATGAGGAAGTACATATATCGGCCAAAACTGATGAATAAATTTGTTTGTATTGTAGCAAAAAGTAAACAATATTGTTTTTCTTTTCAAAATAGTTTCTCTTGACACAGAGGTGATCAAATACCACCAATAGAAAGCTCTATTTGTGGGGAAAAAAAGAACGTCAATTTTGGTTGGGTACAACATCGCCCGACAGCAAATTTGTCAGTTGAAGCAACGCAGTGGCGAATCGCAAAAAATGCTCTGATCCTAAAGTGGGAAATCCTTCTGGGGCTGAAGTGGTTAAAGGTCTAATGAAACAAAAGGTAAACTCTGAGTAAATGTTATAGTCCAATCAGCTGATTAATTTTGTGCAGGAGGTTGGATTACTGGCAAAGTGCATTCCTGAGAACTGAGTGAGAAGGGTGTTGTATTGTATTTGAGCATAGGAGAAGAGATAGTGTCATTGTGTGTGTTAATGGATTCAATAAACAAACGACTTTCCAAACTACTAATCATTACCACAAATATATATATATATATATATATATATATATATATATATATATATATATATATATATATAAATAACAAATTATCCGAGAAGGAAACAATTAAACAATAAAATGAATCTATACATTATAACGAACATCTATACTCTACAGAAATAACAAATTATCCGAAAACAAATTAACATATCATAATGAATATAACAGAATAAAATTATGTATTTTACAAATTAAACGAAACAAAGCAAAACTAAATTTTCCATTGTGCACAAGCCTAGCCACTAAGTGTCTTGTCAGATAATTTACAGTACAGTCACCTCTTCCCCTTCCCTCCCACTGGCCTCAACCTCCATCACCAGTTTTCCTCCAGGAACCCCAGAGCATATGCAATGTCCCTGGCTAAATGCTGCCATGCTGTGTTGCAGCTCATAAGCCTGGGGAACAGAAGCCACAGTGAGCCAAAACTGCTAGGAAGGCTAACCCTGTGCCATCTTTAGCCAGGCAAATTCCTAATGTTTGCTTCAGGAAAAATTCTGCACTACAACTCAGTTTGCATCCTGTTCCAGTCTGTCCTGCACACAATGTTTCTACAGTTTGAACTAAGGTGCCAAATGTCTAATGTCTACTGCAGGTTAAAGTATGCTTTGTGTCTCAAAGTCTCTAGCTTATTCCAGTGCCCAGACACTGTAAATGGACCATACAATGTTTCCACAGCTGGACCTCAGTTACCAAATTTCTAGTGTTTGCTGCAAGGAAAATCTGGTGCTGTGCCTCAAAGTTTGCAGCCTATTCTGGTGCCCAAAAGTATTCTGGCCTACCAAAACTGCTTACTGAACAATATTTGTGGCTATTGTCTCTTAACCACTTGCTGACCGCCCGCCGTCGGCGGCAAGTTGGCTCGTTATCACGAAACGCCGTCACAGGACGGCGGCCGCGATAACTAGTATTGTGAGCGCGCGCCGCCAGAGGCGCGCCCGCATGCTCACTGTGTTGGGGGAGCCAGGGAGCGGGTAGGGCAGACTCGATCGCCGCCGGCTACCCGCTATGGCCCCCCTGCAGTGAGAGAATGGAGGTCCGTGTAAGTAAACACGGATCTCCGTTTTCATAGAGGGGGAAGGGGGGTGATCACAAGCTTCCTGTACACTTCCCCCAGCCAGCCCAGCCCACACACAGTTAGAACACTCCCAGGGAACACTGTTAACCCTTAGAGCGCCCCCTGCAGGTTAACCCCTTCACTGCCAATGGCATTTACATATTAATCAGTGCATTTTTATAGCACTGATCGCTGTATAAATGGCAATGGTCCCAGAAAAGTGTCAAAATGGTACGACATGTCCGCTGCAATATCGCAGTACCGCTAAAAATCGCAGATCGCCACCATTACTAGTAAAAATAAATAAATAAATAAAAACCCCAGAAATGAATTCTCATCATTCGTAAATGCGGCAACTTTTGCGCAAACCAATCAATAAACGCAGATTGCAATTTTTTTACCAAAAATATGAGCAAGAATATAAACCAAAACCGATGAAAAAAATGTTTTTTTATATTTTTGGATTTGTATTTTAGCAAAAAGTAAGAAAAATAGTTTTTTTTTGCAAAATTGTCGCTCTTTTTTTGTTTATAGCGGCGATCATAAATGACGCAGAGGTGATCAAATACCACCAAAAGAAAGCTCTATTTGTGGGAAAAAAGGACGCAAATTTCGCTTAGGTACAACGTCGCACGACCGCGCGATTGTCAGTTAAAGTGACGCAGTGCCGAATCGCAAAAAGGGCTCTGGTCCTAAAGTGGGAAATCCTTCCGGGGCTGAAGTGGTTAAATTATCCACTTGCCGACCAGCTGCCATCGTTATATGGCGGCAGGCCAGCTCTCCTCTGCGAACCGCCGTAGGTGTCGGTCCGTGAATGTCGGATAGCGGGCATGCATGTGGCTGCTGTATGCTGCAGAAGCATGCCCGTGGGTCTGGCGGACAACGATATCCGCCGGCGATCCGCGATCGCGGTGTACAGAGGCAGAACAGGGATCTGCCTATGAAACAAGGCGGATCCCCATTTTGACAGATGACATGTCAGAGATCTTCTGTTCCCAGTGATCAGGAACAGCAATCTCTGTCATGTCCTTGGCAGCCCAGCTCCTACACAGTTAGAACACACCCAGGGAACACACTTAACCCCTTGATCGCCCCCTAGTGTTAACTACTTTCATGCCAGTGTCATTTATACATTGATCAGTGCATTTTTATAGCACTGATCAATGTAATAATGTCACTGGTGCCCAAAAAGTGTCATTTGGGGTTGATTTGTCTGTCGCAATGCCACAGTCCCGCTAAAAATTGCAGATCGCCATCATTACCAGTAAAAACAATAAAAAAAAATAAAAGTCCCTAAATCTATCCCATAGTTTGTAGATGTGATCATTTTTGCGCAAACCAATCAATATACGTCTATTGAGATTTTTTTTTAGCAAAAATATGTAGAAGAATATATACAGTATATAAACTGATGAATACATTTGTTTTATTATATTTTTTATTGGATATATATATTATAGCAGAAAGTAAAAAAAAATGTTTTTTTTTTTTTCAAAATTGTCACTCTTTTTTTGTTTATAGCACAAAAAATAAAAAAAAGAGGTGATCAAATACCAGCAAAAGAAAGCTCTATTTGTGGGGGGAAAAGGACGTCAATATTGTTTGGGTATAGTGTCATGCGACCACGCAATTGTCAATTAAAGCAACGCGGTGCCGTATCACAAAAAATGGCCTTGTCAGGAGGTAGGTAAATCCTTCCAGGGCCGAAGTGGTTATACACTGTAATTTATATGTCAAGATAAAACCTGCCTCATCACTTCTTCCTATATTGTGGCCCAACCAAGCTGCTAACACATTCTGTAGTCACTGAACAATGCTTGTGGCTATTGTTTCTCAAATACTAACGAGCAGGGCCCTCTGATTCCTCTTGTACTAAATTGTGCTGTAACTGTACTGTCTGCCTTCATTTTGTAAAGCGCTGCGCAAACTGTTGGCACTACATAAATCCTGTATAATAATAATAATACTAATAAATTCTAATGTTAAAGCAAGATAAAACATTGGTTTACTAAAGCTGCAGAGTGCAAAAACCGGTGCAGCTGTGCATGGTAGCCAATCAGCTTCTAACCTCAGGTTGTTCAATCAAGCTTTGACAATAAAACCTTGAAACTGATTGGTTTCTGTGTGGAGCTGCATCAAATTTTGCAATTTCAAGCTTTAGTAAATCAACCCCATAATGTCCAGCCACTGAAAAATATTTGTGACTATCGTCTCTACAATTATACACTCTAATGTTTATTTCAAGATTAAGCCTGGCTCGTCTTTCGCTCTATTGTTGCAGCCTAACCAAGCTCGCTAATACTGTCCAACCACTGAACAATATTTTTTGCTATTGTGTCTCAGATACACTCTAATTCATATCTCAAGATAAAACTTGCTTTGTCTCTTTCTACTTTATTTGCTCCAAATTCATGTACTCACTTATTATCCTGATGCCAGCTAATTTCTACTAAAGACATAAGTAAAGTCTATATTTTGATTATTTTGGAAAGATTTAAGGATAGTGAATACGATTTAGGACAGTGCAGTATGGTACCATGAACAAAGAAAACTTGAAAACTATACTATTAAGATGTTGCTACCTGGCAATTTCCTATAGATTTTAGATCTGGTGTGGCTGCTAGTTCCAAAAGTCGATTCAGACCTATTACTGCTTATATACCTAAAAAAGGTTTTTTTTATTCCAGTTGAAATGAAACAGATTGGTGTGCTGCTGAATGAAGTATTTCAAAATTCAATTACGCATTCTAAATATGTTCTAAATATGTGATGCTGGAAAACAGTGTTGCTGCCAATGTTCATGAAAATTTTACTGGTCCATAACACCACACACAGCTTAACCCTTTCACTGCCAGGTGTGTACAATGGACAGTAGGGAGGTTCACACACAATCCAGTGGCTGTATCCACCAGGATTGTGTGTGAAACTGACAGGCAGACTCTTGTCTGTCAGGTGAAAGCATTTGCGCTGCTACCCGATTGCTCAAACACCCCTGGGCCCGGAAATTACATGGCGGGTGCTGGCAGGTAGAGGGGAGAGAGGAGAGGGGACACATGTCTGCTCTCCTCCCATTCTTGCTGTGACCCGGAAATTGATGTCTATGACAACACTTCTGTGTCAGCCTCTATCTTAGCTGGGAAGCAATGTTTTGCAATCTGCATTGCAAAATATTTAGTGGAGCCCAAAGGAGACATGCAGGGTCTTTTAAACCCTGCATGTCTCATTAAAGGGAACTTGTCACCTAAAAATCATCACATAGGGAACTTTTTTGTCCCCTATCTGATGCAAGTTAAAAATAAATAAATAAAGTTATACCCAAGCACATAAACCCCCTGAAAAAAATGTTGAGGCCCCCTACCCCCACATATACGCATGTATGGATGTAACCACATGCGTTGGGGGCACCTACGTAGATCGCGATACATGTTACATATTGTCATGCTTGCCGGAGTGAGAGCAATGATTCTAGCACAAGACCTCCTCTGTAACACTAAACTGATGACCTATAGGGGCGTTTGAAGCATTGCCTATAGAAAATATAGGATACTGAAGTTTGTCACCATTTCACAGACACACACAAACTTAAGGTTTGACATGTTCAGTATCTATTTACAACCTCGTCTTTTATATTTTACCAAAAATTTTTTGCCCTAAAATTCACTATTGTGTGTTTTTTACTGAAATATTGGGTTTTCTAGACCTTTGCAGTAATAGCGTGTACCAAAAAAAAATTGGAATTACCACTATTTTATTTTCTAGGGTATCTGCTTTCAGAAAATATATAATGTTTAGGGGTTTTGTATAATTGTCAGGCCTAAAGTGATTTTTTTAAATATGTGTGCAGAAAACGCAAGAAAACGGTGCTGGCAGCGGAAGGATTAAAGGCATCTCGCAACCATGTCATTTAAAGAATTGGTGTTTTTTCCCCCTCAAAGTCGCATTAAGAGGTCTCTCTCTTTACTGTACAATATTTTGCTTTTCTTTTTTTTTACTTTATTAAATGTACACCATGGCAGTACCCAGCTCCCCATACCTTTTTATGACAATAACCTTGAAAGTGGCCAAAATGTAGTATCAAGATCAGCTCCCATATACTTTATTGGAATTTGCTGTTGAGTTCAGGTTTCAGAATTTTCAAGCAAGATTCAAAAAATCAGACCCAGGAAAATTCAGAGAACAAACACAGGAAGATTTGTCCATCTCTAAGGCCCCTTTCACACTGGGGCTGGCGGGCGGTAGCGGTAAATCCCCGCTAGTCTCAGCGGGGATTTAGCGCTGTTATAGAGGCGCTACGGCGCCGCTATGCAGGCGGGTGCGGGGCACTTTTAACCCCCCCACAACGGGTTAAACAGGGGTTAAAAGTGCCGGCGCTCGGCGCTCCCGGAGCGGTGTACAGCCGCTACGGGAGCGCTGCCCATTGAATTTAATGGCAGGAGCGGTGGAGGAGCGGTGAATACACCGCTCCCCACATTCCTGAAAAATCATGCTTGCATGATTTTCTTCAGCGCTGCGCTAGCGCAACGCCTCAGTCTGAAAGCATCCATAGAGATGCATGAAAATAATATTTAGAGCGTTATTACAGCGGTAATTTTAGTGCTTTACCGCTGTAATAACGCTCCAGTGTGAAAGGGGCCTTACAGCCAAAGGATTGTTTACATTTTTACATTAGGCTCCCTGCTTTCTTGCAGAAGTGATTCAGGGGGCTTTAAACTGGATGTGCTTATTTAGGCCTAGTTCCCCCCTATGCATTTGTTAGTGTGTTTTCAGTTTTGCAGAAACACACTACAGAAACGAACATGGTTTCCTGTGGATGTAGTTCACATCTGTGCATTTTATGGAAAGGGACAGGGACTTTTTTTCTGGTTTTGGGTTCTATAGACTTCAATGAATCAAAGACATGTATTGAAAAACACAAAATGCACATGGAAAATGCAAACTGCAAGCTGCATAGGTGTGAACCAGGCCTTATTCTGCAGTCCTCTACTGTCATAAAATATTTCTTGTTTGAAGGTTAAATGTGTTTTTGTGTATAAAAAGTTTTTTCCTATAGTGGGCCCACTAAGAATCCTTCAGTTCTGGTTTGGAATGGAGGACAGTGTGTTTGCTTGTTAATAATTTGCGTAGTATATAAGATGTCTATAAATGGTATATTCTCATGCACAGGAAAGCTTAAGCCTGCATTCACATAGGGGCGACCCGACTTCGGCGCGACTTTGCTAGGCGACTTCAGTGCGACTTCAGCGTGACTTCCAGCGCGACCTCAGGCGACTTTACAACACGACTTTTGCCAGGCAACTTTGCCTTGACCAATCAGAGAAGGGAGGGAGGGGGCTGCTTAAAAATAAATTCTATTCTTTCAACCGTAAAGTCGCTTCCATGTAGATGGGGGATCCGACTTGGAGGCGACTTCCATTGAATCCTATGGTCACAAGTCGGATAGAAGTCGCCTAGAAGTAGTACAGGAACCTTTTCAGAAGTCGCCTTGAAGTCGGAGCGACTTCAGTCACGTATATTAAGACGGCTCCCATTCATTTCAATGGGATTTCAGATGTCAAGCGACTTGGGGCAACTTGAGGCAACTCAAGTCGGATCGCAAGTCGCCCCTATGTGAACGGGCACTTAGAGTTTCTATGATCCAGCATTTGGGATTTTATCCATGAAGATATAAAAGCGCCATTTTAAGAGAACCATTACTAGTAACCTGCTGTCACCCAGTATACATTTCAGGATGTTTACTTGCATGCAGTGAACTGCATTTCATTGCACTTATGTGCATTTTCATGCATTTAACTACGTCAATATGCATTTCCTTTAAAAAAAAATAACAGACCAAAAATGCACTAGAATGCATCAATGATAAGCATCAGTAAACACACTGCACACCAAAGGATGAAAGCATAAAATATGCAGCTTTTTTTCTTAACATTTATTTTAGTATGCTATACATATGCACAGGTGCAGTGCAAAATTTAATGATACTTTGAATACTAAAAAAAAAACACATAAAACAATATATTAATTTGGAACCTGCATAAATAAATAGAAAGCCAAACATAATATAATATAATAATGTACAAATTGGAGAAACCCCCTGAATGTCTTAAAATGGTATTATTCTTGTTCATAAAGGATTTTGTGCCCTCTCTTAACTGTACAAACAAGTTTTAACTTGAAAAGAAGCATTTGTCTATTTATAGACATTGATATCCCACAGAAGGATCACAGTTGGATGACAGTTCAGCTCTTCCCTATGTTTCTTCTGCCGTACACCTTGCAAATTATGTTCAGATTCAGAACCTGAAGCTGTTTATCTTCACACCTTAAAGGCAGGGCACTCCTCTGTTCAATACCTCACAATAACAGCTTGACTGCCGACAGCCAGCAAGGGGTAAAGGATTATATGTCTGGATCTGTTTAAGGGTCATATCCTACTCTATCTGGGTCATTACACAATTATTGCACCCAGAGATGCACTTAAGTCGAGGGTGAGCCACATATTTGTGCAAACTACTTTTTTTGCTTTCATTACATTGTGGCTACTAAGAAAGATACCAAATATTGTTTTATACTAACTTTCTTTTTTTAATTAACTGAAGATGTGAATTGTTACATTCAACAAGACAAACATGTAAGTTAATTTTAAAAAGCTAGTACGAGTAAAAAGAAAAAATTATGTAGAGAGGCAAGACAGAGTGCAGCTGGTATTATTTAAATTAAGGTTATAAATTACATTTTAGTGCATAGTTGGTTGATACAAACCAGCCTGTTTTTATTTTTATTTTTCATTGCCTAATTTTATAAATGAGGCCAGCACTGTTGAAATGATATAGTGAAACAGATCTATCAGACTTAATATGATTGTTGCTGATAAAATGATCTACTTGTAAAACCTATACTGAATCTTCAGCTGGGTAAAGTAAGTAGTAAAGCAGGCATACAGCCTGTGGTACAATGAACCTATTCCTCGAAGCTGTCCTTTAGGCTGGGTTCAATTGAATGCAAGTTTCCCTGCATCCAATTCGTATAGCGAGAGATTGTGACCGGCTCCCTATGGTCTGTTTCAGGTTAAAATTCAGCCCGAAATTCTGGTTGAAATCGGACCTGACATGGTGAATGGAGACGCACTGGACCTCTGCTGTGAGCCGCTGCATTCTCCATTGTGAACCCAGCCTTAAACTAGGCTGCTGGATAGAAATTGTAGTAACAATAGCCACTGTGGGCTGCTTGCAACTACCTCTACCTGAATACCAGTTCAGCAGGTCACACTGTATCAAACAACAATTAAAGTGATTGTAAATGCTTAAAATAATAATAATAATAAAAAAGGGTTTATGCTTACCTGCTCTGTGCAATGGAATTGCACAGAGCTGCCCTGAACTTCCTCTTCTCAGGTCCCCCGCCAGTGCTCCTGGCTCCTACTTTCCAATGAGTGCCCCCATAGAAAGATGCATTCTATGGGGGCACTCCTGTCAGCTTGCTCCTGAGCCTTGCTGTCTGTGTCTGTAAACACAGGGGGTACTGCTGCTGCAGCCCCCACTGAATAGGTATAGGTAAAGTTGATCCAGGGAATATCCGATTGCCTCTTATGGATTCAGAAAGGAATTTATTCCCCTGGTGGAGAAAATTGGATCATGCTTTGCTGATGTTTTTTGCCTTCCTCTGCATTAACTGTGGGTATGGGATTGTGTATATGGTATTGTATGATTTTTGTTTTTTCCCCCCTTTTATTAGTTGAACTAGATGGATTTGTGTCTTTTTTCAACCTGACTAACCATGTAACTTTCAATACACTGGAAGAGTCACATCCTGATGTACATTGGCAGCTGTGAGGAGAGCTCAGTTACAGTATGATGATTGTATTCCATGTTATATTTTTCTGTGGGACTCCATGTACACTGCTTGTTAGACACATTTCTTACAAAAGATAATAGATCATTTTGTAACTGAGCCCCTTATTTATTATTAGACGCCTATCTTGGTGGCATCACATTTTTGGGGCTTCTTCATAATCACAAGCATCCTAATCAGAAGTAATTATTATTACTGTCTGACATTGGTGATGGCAGCTCCATGCATACTTTTTACAAGGCTACAGCTGGCAGAGCATAATTTTTATTTTATTCTATTGTGAACGGATGTGTCTGTTTTAGTGGGGGCCAATATACTTAAAGTGGTTGTAACCCCATCAAAAAAAAATCCTGATTGTGTCCCTTTAAGGTAGGCATTATAACATAGTGCTTTTGCCTTCTCAATTGCCCCTTGTATCTTCTACAGTGTCTGGTTGATCCCATCTGGTCCTGACTTCCCCTCTGTGTGCCGAACATATTTAGCATGGCAGCTGAGTCATGACATTGTGGTCAGCTTACGTGCCTCCATCATAACAGCTCTTCCCTATGCATCTCCCTCCTCCCCCTCCCTCTCTCCCTTTCATTTCCATAGCGTTCAGTGAGAACACAATCTCCTCTGTTTTCCGCCCCTCCCCTCTCCTCCAGCCTTTATTGACTACATACTTCAGCAGGGAATCACGGCCCCTCCCTCTTAGCTCCCTTAGATTGGAATGACCAGTGGAGAAAGGACACGTGACCGCAAAGCAGAACGCAGAAAAAAGGTATTTAGGAATAGAAAAAAAAATCACTGTACTGCTAAATGAGGCAAAACATGGAGGATAAATTAATTTAGGGTATTTAAATTCACCTTTCTTAACATGTTACATGTTACACCTATATTCAGGGTGTAACATATAACACGTTTCGAACAGACCAGCCCCCACACCTCTCTGATCTCTGCTGTGACAGCTAGCGGGGTTCTTCTCCCTCCCCATTACCTGTCAAAATTTTTTAAAAATGTGACAGAACGGGGCTCTGCCCACCCGGCTGGTGTCTTCTCCAGAAGGCTCTGATCAATTCTCTTGCGTGAAGATTCTCTTCAGGCTCCCTGGAGTTTTCTTTGGGTCCATAACCCTTCCATATGACCAGGAATTGGGTGCTGCCTCCTCTTTTCCTGCAATCGAAGATGGTCTCCACCTTGAATTCTTCCTCTTCGTCCACCAAGACCGGTTCTGGGGATGCTGTGCTACGCCCTGGAAAGACATCCTTAACCACTGTCATAAGTAGGTTAACTTGGAAGACCGGGCGGATATGCAGAGATGATGGCAGGTTTAACTCATAGGCCACTCTGTTGACTCTCTTCTTAATAGGGAATGGTCCTATATATCTGGGTCCCAGCTTTTTTGAAGGACAGGACAGTCTTAGGTTCCTTGTGGACAACCAGACCTGTTGGCCGACTTGTAAGTCCAGTTCTCCCCTCCTTCCCTAATCAAAGTTTCTCTTGCTGGTAGCCTGGGCTTGGACGAGGGTCTCCTGAAGGAGTTTGTTATTCTTCTCAAGAAACTGTTGTTTCCTGGACAGCGGGTACAGTGCTTTCCATAGCCAGGTCAGGCAGGAAGGAAGGGTGGTAGCCAAGGTTTGCCCAGAAGGGAGACTGCTTGGTGGCAGAGTGAACAGAGTTATTATGCGCAAACTCAGCTACTGGTAGAAGCAATATCCAATCATCCTGGGAGTAGGAGGAATAGCACCGCAGATACTGTTCAAGAGTTTGGTTGGTCCTCTCTGTTTGCCCATTGGACTGGGGGTGTAGGCCGAAGAGAAGGCCAGCTCAGAGAAGAGAAGGCCAGGAGATGAACTGTACTCCTCGGTCCGACACGATGTTGGTAGGAATTCCATGTAAACGGACCACCTCCCTAAAGATTTCCACAGTCTCAGCCGCCGACGGAGTACCCTTCATGGGCAAAAAATGTGCCATCTTTGTGAGACGGTCCACAACCATGGACGTTCCGGAATGGGCAATGGGTTGAGTAGTCCCCAGGCCTTGGATTTTTCTGACTTATTTCTGGTGCAGACAGGACAGGTGGCTACATAGCTCTGACAATCTTCCTTCAAAAAAGGCCACCAGAATGAGCGGGCAGGCAACTCCGTTGTCTTGCAACCACCAAAGTGCCCAGCCATTTTGGTATTGTGACAGAGTCCGAGGACTTCTGAGTGGAGCTCCTGTGGAATGTACAATCTATTCCACCACAATCCATCTTTCAGTCTGAGTTGGGGATCTGGCTGTTCATAGAAACATAGAACATAGAAACATAGAAAAGTGACGGCAGAAATAGACTGAGTAGTCCATCGAGTCTGCCCCTTTTTATTTATTTATTTTTATTTATTCATTTATTTATTTTTATATATATATATATATATATATATATTTTTTTTTTTTTACATTAACCTTGTTGTCTGACTATAGATTTATGTTTATCCCAAGCATGTTTGAAGCCATTTACTACTTCAAACATGCTGTTCAGTGAGGCCGGTGCAAGACCTCCAGATCTGGGACAGAAGATCTTCCTGGGTGAGCAGGAAACTGTGGGCCGGGAGGATAGTATCCGGCAGGGACGTGTCCTCCGGAACAGGGAACATTCTTGATAATGCACCCGACTTTACATTTTTAGCCCCGGGCCTGTAAGTGATGTGCAGCTGGAATCGGGAGAAAAACAGTGCCCATCATGGCTGCCGAGGTTTCAGTCTTTTGGCGGTCTGCAAGTATTCTAGGTTCTTGTGGTCTGTAAAAACCAGAATAGGATGGGAAGCACCCTCCAGGAGGTACCGCCATTCTGTCAGGGCCAACTTGATTGCCAGCAGTTCCCTATCGCCTACGTCATAGTTCCTCTCCGGAGGTGTTAGCTTCCTAGAGAAAAAGGCGATAGGGTGAAGCGAAGCCTTTGGGCCTTGTCTCTGCGAGAGGACTGCTCCCACTGCTGTCTCAGAGGCATCTACTTCTAAGGTGTATGGCAATGCAGGATCCGGGTGCTTGAGAACGGGGGCAGATGTGAACAGTCTCTTGAGTTGGGTGAAGGCCTCTTGGGCCTCGGGAGTCCAGCAGAAGCATGAGTCCTGCTTGGTGAGTTGGGTTATTGGGGTGATGACTGCCGAAAACCCCTTGATGAACTAGAAGTTTGCAAACCCAACAAATCGTTGGACTCCCTTCTTGTCAACAGAAGCCAGCCAGTCCAGGATGGCTGAGACCTTCTGTGGGTCCATGGTGATTCTGGAGGTGGAAATGTTGAACCCCAGGAATGAAATCTCAGCGCACTCAAAAGCACATTTTTCCGCCTTGGCATAGAGGCCGTGTAGTATGAGGCGGACGAGCACGCTCTTCACATGCTTGCGATGCTCTTCCAGAGAGGGGGAGAATATCAGTATGTCATCCAAGTAAACGACTACGAACTGGTCTAGAAAGTCCCGAAAAATGTTTTTTACCAGGTGCTGAAAAGTCGCAGGGGCATTACATAGTCTGAAGGGCATGACAAGGTGTTCATAGTGCCCGAACAGCGTTTGGAAGGCAGTTTTTCACTCATCCCCTTCGCGAATGCAGATAAGGTTGTAAGCCCCCCGTAAGTCCAATTTAGTGAAGACAGCTGCGGTCCCCAACCTCTGGAAGGGTTCCGGGACCAGAGGTAATGGGTATCAGTTCTTGATGGTGATCCGATTGAGTTCCTGATAGTCAATGCCGGGCCAGAGCGAATGGTCCTTCTTCTCTACAAAGAAGATTCTGGCGCCTGCTGGAGAGGTGAATGTTCGAATAAAGCCCTTCTGCAGATTTTCGTCCAGGTATGCCTTGAGGGCGGCCAACTCTACCTCAGATAGGGGAAAGATCCGACCGAATGGGACTTCAGCCCCTGGTAGGAGGTCAATCAGGCAGTCGTAGAACCGGTGTGGTGGGAGGATGTCAGCTCACCTTCTTACTGAAGATGTCTAGGATTTCATGATAGGATGCAGGAACGATCAGGTGGGATTCCAGGTCGACATCTGTATCCAGGCTGAGTATGACTGGAGGGTTCTCCGGAGACTGAGACAGACAGTGGTGACGGCAGTAAGAGGAAGAGAAATTTACTTCGCTGGTAACCCAGTCAATTTGAAGATTGTGAGTCCGGAGCCAGGGGAAGCCCAGAATAATTGGGAATAGTGGGGATGCGATGGCATCCAATAACAGGAACTCGGTATGTCCTCCTTTGGTCTTGGTGAGCACTGGGATGGTTTCCTGGGTAACTGTGCCTGATCTAATATTTGACCCATCGGCCAATCAGACGACCATGGGATGTTTCTATGGCCGAAGGGGGATCTGGTGATGGGCTGCGAAGGCGATGTCAACAAAGCAGCTGCATGCACCAGAATCAAGCACTGGAATAGTCTGCAAAAAGACAGGCACAAAATCACTAGGCAGATACATCAGTCCGTCAGGGTTACTGGTGGTGCACTTACCAGCCTTGGCGGGACCAGATGCCCAGGACCTCCACAGTACAGGCACAGGTTCTGTGACATGCGCCTCTGGTGCTCTTCGGGGGTCAAAGATGGGCAGAAGAGCCACATTTGCATAGGTTCTTGGGGGTCTGGTGGAGCGGTGGAGGAGGCAGCCGGACCAGGAGCTGGAAAACTGGGAACCCGAGGCATCATACAGGTCGTGCAGGCCCAGCGGATCTTTCGGCCCTGCATTCCCGCAGACGGCGATTAATCTGGATGGCCAGATTGATCAGGGCGTCTAAGGTGTGTGGGCCCCCGATGCGAGTCAGCTCGTCTTTGAGTGGCTCCGAGAGACCCAGCTTGGAATTGATAGCTGAGAGCCGCGTCATTCCAGGCGGTATCTGCATTCCATCGCCGGAATTCAGATACATACTCCTCCACTGGGTGGCGGTCTTGCTGTAGAGCATGGAGGGCTGCCTCTGCTGTGGCTGCCTGGTGAGGGTCTTTTAGGGAGGGTCTCCCTTATACAGAAGGGAGTAACATGAGTGAAGAAATATGATGGAAAAAAAGAGGTAGTTTTTAAAGGGACAAAGCAGAGTCATGAACAGGGCTCCCGGTTTGGAGATAACCGGAGGTACTGATAGGGCCACGCGATGTCCCCCCAGTCCGTACAGCCCAAAAAAAAAGGAATTGAGGACACAGTTCCCTGGGCTGAATCAGCCCCTCCACTCCACAGCAGAATTTGAATGAACTACATTACCTTATATATCAAGCCCAATTCACAAAACATGGGTTATATTAACACATGGTTGGTTCAAATACATGTGTATGTAATTTCTTTTTTCAATTTAAAAAAAAAGTTTTTGATATGCTAATACTCCCTTCTGCACATGGACTTTGGTCCTGGTTCTGGTGCAGTACGTTTTTTCCACCTTTAGGGGGCTTGAGCAATATGGTCTAGATAGGGATTGATTTCCATCTGAAAGGAGTTGATCCTGTTTCCCTTTTGGGAATCAGGGGGATCCAATTGGTGCATTTTTCCGCCTCTTTGGATCCCTTCCTGTCTCCTTTCTTTCCCCTCCAGTCCTTATACCGATGAGCGGTCCTTTTTCACCTTTTTGGGGGATTTTTCAAAATGGTGGTTGAAGAATTTTTGTCATGCGCGGAACGTTATGTGTCGGTCCTGACGTTGCCCAAGTGCACGTCACACACGTTCGTTGACGTCCGCGCATGCGCACTGGGTATTTCTGTCCGCAATCACATGGCGGTGAGGTCAGACGCCGCCAGATTGGAGTAAGAACTCTTTCCTATAAAAGGCACGATAGAACTATGTTCTTTGCGCATCTGACTTTCTTGGCTGTTGCTCATGGGAGAATGTTTTTTGCTTTGAAGCTGCTGACTGGGTACGTTCATTATTTATATTTTGTGACCAAATTCCACTCTATTGCTGTATTCAATCAACGGGATATCTGTGGGTCTCCCGGGGACGGGTACACCTTTGTTGGTGCGCGTTCCCGGAGACCCGTCTGACTTAAGTCTCATTGTGGTTTTTTCTTTCCCCATAGCACAATTGTCTGTTTCACCACTTATGTGGGATAGATAATTGAAGCACTATTTGGGCCATTTTGACGATCTGACCATGTCTACCACTCATGTGTTTTTATTTTGGAGTAATCGTGTTTGACCCTTGATATCTATCAAGACAAACCTACAGGTACCATTTTGATTTATAGCTATATACAGAATGTTTTCTGTGTTTTTATGGGAGTATCTTGATCATGCCCACTCTAAGCTTCCTTGCATCTACCTATCCCTTATTTTGTTGTTCCCCTATATGGGTACTTGCTTTTATTAATTCTAAAACCAAGAGTATAACCTAAAATAAGAAGGACTCCCAAAAGAGGGTTATGTCCCGATTTTATATGTAGTGGTTTTAAAATTATCCTCTGGGATAAAATATATACACATATGAATAATACCAAATACAAAAGTACCATTTTTCTAAGGGACCATTTATATATGTAATATTGTTCTACTCTGCAGCCTAAACTTTGAGACCTTGCTTCCCTGGGATTGGATCTGGCTCAGTTGACTTTTTCAGCAGAAGTATCTTATCCTGATGTGTTAATCAGGTAATTTAGATAAAAACCGTTCAATACTAAGATTAATGACGTATATGGTTGGTTCAATATATGTATAATAAGTAAATACATTTTGGAGGAAAAAAACTTCTATAAGAATATATTTATATAATGTTAGCATGTTTTGCTGAGATTGTTGTATATAAAATGTGTTTGTTATTCATTTAGAATTTATCCACGCCTATAAAAAGTTCCTGATGAAGCAAAGAACTGCGAAACATGTTGAACATACAGGCAATGTGATAAAATTCCGAGCTTGCTTTTCAACTGCATTCCAATGGTGGTATTGTAATGTACACTACCACATGCAATGGATTTTATATCTTTTGAATTATTTTCTATATCTATATGATAAAATAAAAATCAGTATTTTAAACTTATTTTGTATTTCACTTTGTTAGCACTATAAAAATCCCATTCCTATATATATTTGTTTATCCTATCCATGTATGATATATGTTATATTACATTAGTCCCATTCATATGAATGAGTTTATGAATATATAAAAAAAAAAAATTCCTTTCAATTTTTGGCAATTTTTTTGATCGTTTTCTTTTTTATATTTGGTCTAGTATTTTCAAACTGCCAACATAGCCTTGAGTGATTGACATCCTTGGCTGCTGCAGGTTTGGCTTCCCCCTAGTGGCCTATTGCTTCAATGCAGAACCGGTCTATAGTTAAGATGGGTAATTTTATCAATATATATGTTTTTCATATATTTTTTCTTTTTTATTTTTTTTATTTTATTTTTTTTCCTTTGATCCGATCTGAGATATTTATATAAATTTATGATATTCACACTCACTATTTTTCTATCGATTCGCATAAGGAAGAGTATGGGCTTTTTGCTCTTCCCAAGATGGTGGACGACAGTCTAATCTGGTGCACAGATCAAGGGGAGTGATGTCCTATAAGAGGCAGTTTGTCAGCGGCACGCCCTATCCCCATGACGACATCTGAGTGAGTCGAAACTTACGTTGCGAGGGCACGCTAACGTCACTGCCTTGTAGAGCTAATGTGCAGAGCTGGCTGGCTACATCTGTTCACGCTGATTGTTTTTATAAATACTGTAAGTGCAACCTTTTGATTCATTAAAACTTTTATAGCAGTATTACACTATATTGCCTCTTTTCTCCTACTGGGTGTCTGATACTGGAACAGAGTCCGCCTTTCTTGGCTCTTCCAAGGGAAGCTGCTTATACACTGTAGTGGGGTTTGCGGTAAGTGTGGAGTGGTGGTATTTCTAGTCTGCATAGCTGAGGTCCCTTTCACGCCGGATAACCTGCTGTGAGGAGTTTGGTGATTCTGGTGTCGTCAGATTGGGAGAAGTCTCACACACCCCTTACGGGGACCTTGGCTGGGTGAGAAGCCAAAGTGCTTTTTGCGCTTACATTTGGTAAGCGGCACTGATGTTGGTGGAGGATTTTCATTTACGTATAATTCTAAGAGCACTGTGGTTGATCTAATTGGAACACTTATCTTCATTAACTTTTTTATTTGATGAGCCTCACTTTCACAATTTTTGGGACATTTTCATCTATTCATGGATTTTTACTACTAGATATTTAATATATTGTATTCATCTATGCGGATTCATTTTGATTTTAGATAGTCGCATAAGATATGTATTATTGGTAATTGGAAATTTTTCAGCGATTAATGGGCTAATTTTTCACATTCACTCATATGTATGTGATTTCATCATTTAGTGCAGCCTTTTCTCTTCTTTTTATCTGTATCTGGACCTTGTTGTGGGTTTGGGATTGCTGCTTTTTTCCTTTATTTTTAACTTTTGGCTTTAGTGCGGTATTTTCCTTTTTATTATATACCTGTATATATATTCCTTAAATAGGTTTTAACCCCCTGATCGCCTGGCAGTGACCTCAGTTACGTTTTAGACTAAGTTTGGGTCAGCGTGAATCCCCGGCAGGGTCAGATTAGTGAGGTACTCTGACACGCACACACATACACTAAATAGGTAGATATAGCCCCTCCGCCCAGCCCAGCCCACCCAGTGCAGTATCAATAGATCACTGTCACTTACAAAACACAACACACATATCTTCAGTGTTTGCAAAGTTCATGTGAATGCTGACAGTGATTTTGGTAGCGATTGAAACAGGCTTTGACAACCAGGTGTGCTTTTTTGTCTGTGAGTCACACAAGTGTACCTAAAAATTTAGAGCTCAACATGTCCAATCCGAGGTACACTAGTGAAGAGACCTACGCGATACTGAGCATGACAGACGAGAGCGTTTGGGACGCTCCACTGTCAGATTCAGGCTCAGCATATGAACCCGTAGAGAGCAGCGGCACCCTGACAGATAGCTCTGGCGATGGAGTTGTGGTCCCTGCTAAGGCCAGGCGTACCCGGTCCCATTCTGCTGTTGGGGTGCAAGAACTGCAGGGCTCTCATATGGAGCAGAGAGCCAGCACTAGCGCTGCTCATCCTTCTGGTGAACTGCCAAGCACCAGTGGCCTAGTACACCCTGGTCGTACAACCAGCACTGCAGTAACACTTGGTGACATGGCGAATCCCATAAGTGCAGTTCAAGCTGGTGTGGCTAGCACAAGTAATGTCCCGCAGCCACGAAGAAGACAAAGACAGGCTCACAGAGCCCATAGTGCCCTTCCAGCTGAATTTGCTAACCCAAATTGGCAACTCACCACTGATTCAGCGCCTGTACTTCCCCCATTCACTGGCCAACCTGGAATTCAGGTGGAAACAGTTGATTTTACGGCCATTGATTTTTATTCACTGTTTTTCACTGAAGATCTCTATAGATCTATTGTGGACCAAAGCAATTTGTATGCTGGTCAATTCATCACCCCTAATCCCCATTCGTCACTTGCCAGGGATCGGAAACCTATTACGGTTTCCGAATTTAAGACCCTTTTGGGCCTTTCCCCCTCTTGGCCATAACTAAAAAATCTGAGTTGCCATCATATTGGTCCACTGACCCAATTCACCATATGCCCATGTTCTCTGCTTGCATGACCAGGGCATGATATGAGCAGATCCTGCGTTTCATGCACTTCAACGACAATGAACTCTGTCATCCTCTGGGTGACCCTGAATTTGATCGGCTCCACAAAATTCGGCCCCTAGTAAACCACTTCAACCATAAATTCGCAGCCTTGTTTATTCCCAACCAAGTTGTCTGTGTAGACGAGTCCCTGATTAATTTTTCTGGCCGTCTTGCTTTCAAACAGTACCTCCCCAGAAAGCGTGCCAGATATGGGGTCAAGATGTATAAGCTCTGTGACAGGGCCACAGACTATACATGTCGTTTTATGGTTTACGAGGGAAAAGATAGTCATGTGGAGTCCCCCAACTGCCCGGACTACATAGGGAGCGCTGGCAATATTGTGTGAGACTTGGTGTCACCCTTATTCGGAAAGGGGTACCACTTGTAGGTGTAAAATTACTACTTTTTAGTCATCTCTTTGATCATGGAATTGGCACATGTGGCACCGTGCGACCTAATCGCTGGGGCTTCCCCCAACGGCTGGTAGAATCCCAACTTACCACCAAAGTTAAAAAAGCTATATACCGGAGCATAGGGGCAGATTGGGATGTTGGTTTTCGGGGTCCTGTACGCGGCTAGACTGCCAAAAAAGTCTCACATATGTGATATCACCATATTCAGAAGAAGCAGCAGAATGTATTTTGGGGTGTAATTCCACATATATCCATGGTATGTTCGAGCAATATATAATTTAGTGACAACTTTTTGTAAAAAAAAACTTGTGGCAAAATATAAAATATTCCATGGACTCAACATGGGTCTCAGCAAATAGCTTGGGGTGTCTACTTTCCAAAATGGGGTAATTTAGGGGGGTTTTGTACTGCCCTTCCATTATAACGCCTCAGGAAATTAGACAAGCAGTCATAAAATAAAAGCTGTGTGATTTCCAGAAAATGTCATTGTAATGTTTGTAAACGCTATAACTTTTGCTCAAACCAATAAATATACACTTAATCACTTTTTTACCTGAGACATGCGGCTGAATGCATTTTGGCAAAAATGTATGATTAAAATTGAGTTTATTGTATTTTTTTAATAACAAAAAGTTGAAAACTTAATTTTTTTCAAAATTTTCGGTCTTTTTTTGTTTATATCGCAAAAAGTAAAAAGCACAAAGGTGATCAAATACCACCAAAAGAAACCTCTATTTGTGGGGAAAAAAAGGACGTGTTTGGGTACAGCATTGCATGAGCGTGCAATTGCCAGTTAAAGCAATGCAGTGCCAAATTGTAAAAAATGCTCTGGTCATTAACCACTTCTCTTTAGGTGGACGTCTATTGACGTCCTGCCTTTGAGAAGTGATATCTGAATGGTGCGTGCAGCTACAGGCACCATTCAGATATTGTTTTTTTCTGCAGGCGATTCTCTTTCAGATAAAGTGGTCTTAGCAGCGGATTCACCGCAAGATCACTTTTTTTTTGCAAATATGAATGTTTATTCAACTTCCACAGTGCATACAAGGTCACATTAACCACATTATACAGACTGTACAAAAGAAACAAACAGTATTCTTGGTTGAGAGAAGCTCCTGGGTACATTATTATCATATAAAACGTATGATGTATGATAAATGGAGATATACAGCTCAGAACAATATTGTAGAGGTTAGTGTACCACTAACGGTCTTTTATTTTACCTCCCTCATTCTAGTATATATTCAGGTTCACTAAAAGGAGCATGTGAGGTCTTCATGCACTTTCCACTTTTCCAATAACTGTAAAATATAACTAAAAACTGCAGACAAAGAAAGAAGAAAAAGAAAGAGAGTGGGTAAGGGGGGGAGGACCCCTACAGGGGGAAAGGGGGTAGGGTAGTAGAGAGGGTGTGGTAGGTGGGGTGAGGGCCAGAGAGGTGGTACTGGCTATGGTCTAGTTGGGAAAGGGCAGTTGGGTCTGGTATCAGGGGGGAGTCAACCGACTCAGTTTATTCCTAAGAGGGCTTTTCCCTCTTCTGAAAGAACAAATTGATTCCAGAGCCTCCAAGTCTTGGAATGTTTCTCCTGCTGGTGGTTTGCTGTGAGTACCAGGTCCTCTAATTTATTGATGTCCTCTACCCTCCTGTACCACTCGGCAGGTGTTGGGGATGACTGGGACTTCCAGTGAAGAGGGATGCACGCCTTTGCCGCATTCAAGAGGTGGCGGACCATGGATTTTCGATATGTTTTTGCTGTGACGGGAGCTGCGTGTAGTAGGAAAAAGGCAGGGTCACTTGTAATTTCATAATCCACCATCCTCTGGATGACCTCCTTCACGGTTGCCCAGAACGGGACAATTTTTGGGCAAGTCCAGAATATATGAAGTAACGATCCTCTGTCCCCCCGGCACCTCCAGCAAAGGTCGGAAGCGGACGGGAAAATCCTACTGAGTCGGTCAGGTGTAAGGTACCATCGTGTCAGCAGTTTATAATTGGTCTCCTGGACCTTTGTGCAGATGGACGATTTCAGCGCGAATGTAATGATATTCTGAGTTTGAGCAGGGGTGAACGTACAATGTAGGTCCACTTCCCATTTTTGCAAGAAAGGGAGAGTTGGTTGTGTAGGTGGGTCATTTAGGAGGCAGTACATTTTAGAGATGACTTGGGTTAGTTCTCCGTCCTCCGTGCAATACTCCTCGAAAGTAGTAAGAGGTCTATTAAAGTGTTGCGGGGAGGGCAGAGAGTTGAGAAAATGTCGTAGTTGGAGAGTTGACCAGAACGGGATCCCAAAGGGGCCCTCTCTGTTACTCAAGGTCTCTAGGGAAGGCCAAGTCCCTGCCTCCAAGAATTTCATAGCACAGGTTCGCCCGGCCTGGGTCAGCTGTCTGGCGACCGGGGTATGGAGACCCGTAGGGAACTTGGGATTGCCTATGATGGGGTAAAGTGGAGAGTTTGGTGTAGATAGGCCGTTCTTTGTGCACCTCTGTGCTGCGATGCGTAGTGTCGTTCCCAGAATGGGGTGATTTTTCAATGTGGAGGGGAGGTCTGCGTAACACCACAGGGCTCCCGCCAATGGTATCTGTGTCTGTGATTGTTCCAGGGAGACCCATAGTTTTGATTGACCATGGCGACGCCAGTCCACCACTCGGGACAGGTGGGTGGCGTGGCAATAGTTCTTAACGTTAGGAACTGCCAACCCCCCATATCTTTTAGAGAGCGACATAAGATGTTTAGAGAGGCGTGGTTTTTTGTTTGCCCAAATGAATTTAACAAAGAGAGCATGGATTTGTTTAAAATAGGCTGTCGGGATTTGAATCGGGAGGGCCTGAAAAAGATAAAGGAGTTTAGGTAATATACACATCTTGATTAGGTTACACCGACCGAACCATGAGTGTAGGCCTTTGTGCCAGGTATTTAGTAAGAGTTGTATCTTGGTCAGCATGGGCGGAAAGTTAAGGGCGTATGTGCGTTTTAGGTTTGCTGGGATCAAGGTGCCCAGATAATGCAGAGCTAACTTTGCCCATTTGAAATGGAAGCTTGATTTTAAGGAGGCTTGAAGGTTGGGGGGTAATGCCACGCCCATTGCTTCTGATTTAGTAAAATTGATCTTTAAATTCGATAATGTCCCATATCGTGTGAATTCCGTCATCAGATTTGGCAGGGATACACTTGGATTGGTAAGGGAGAAGAGTAAGTCATCGGCATAGGCCGCAATCTTACACTGGGTATTGCCTATTTGTAGACCCGTGATGTCAGGGTTGTGTCTCACCGTGCTAAGAAATGGCTCTAGCGTAAGCGCAAAAAGTAATGGGGAGAGCGGGCACCCTTGCCTGGTTCCATTTAGTATTGGGAACGCTTCTGACAGGAGGCCATTAGCTTTAACTTGGGCTGAAGGGTGTGAGTAGATACAGGAGATCCAGTTGAGGATCGTTCCCTCTAATCCTACATGTTTGAGGACTGCAAACATAAACTGCCAGTTCACTCGATCGAATGCCTTTTCGGCGTCTGTGCTAAGAAAGACACAGGGTTTGCGTGAGTCAGTGGCTACCTGTAACAGGTTGAGGACTTTGATGGTGTTATCTCTTGCTTCCCTATGGGGGATGAAGCCGACCTGATCAAGGTGTACCAGTTGCGGGATGTATTGTGACAATCTAGTTGCTAAAATTTTTGAAAAAAGTTTTAGGTCCACGTTCAGAAGTGAAATGGGCCTATAACTGCCACACTGGGCAGGATCTTTACCTTCTTTGGGCAAGACTGAAACGTGGGCCCGCAGGGAATCTGTAGGGAAGGACACCGTGGAACCTAGCTCGTTGAATAAAGTGATCATGTGGGGGCCCAGGGTCGGCAGTAGGGTTTTGTAATACTGAAGAGAGAATCCGTCGGGGCCTGGTGCCTTACCAGCTTTAGTCGATGCTATAGCCTGTCCCAATTCCTCTATAGTGATAGGGTTGTTGAGGGCTTCTCTAAATTCCGCTGATAATGTGGGGATTTGGGAAGATATTAGGTATTCCTCTATGTGAGCCTGTTGGGCCGTGGAAGGAGGCAGGTTATAAAGGTCTGCGTAGAACTCCTTAAATGCCTTAGCTATCTGTAGCGGTAAAACAGACTTCTGTCCGTCACGGGATATAATGTGTGGAATGTAAGATCGCAGTCTCAGCTCTCTAACGGAATGGGCGAGTATCTTCCCACATTTGTTGCCTGACTCGTATGCAATTTTGCGGCCTCTCTGTAATGCTGCTTTAGACCTGTAAAGAAGCAGGTCGTTAACTTGGGTTCGAATTGTAAGCAAGTCAGCGTTCAAAGACGCGGTCGGGTGGAGCTTATGGCGGGATTCTACTTCATGTAGCTTGGTCAAAAGTAGATCTAATTGGGCTTGTCGCTCTTTTTTAATGCGGGAACCATGTTTTATGAGGATTCCCCGAATTACTACTTTGTGTGCCTCCCACACCATTCCCCAATTACAGTCTGGTGTAATGTTGGTGCTGAAGTAGGATTCCAATTCCTTAGTAACTTCGGTTAATACCTCTGGTCTCTGTAGGAGACTCTCATTCAGTCTCCAAAAGCGGTGTTGAGGGGAGGTGTCGGTGGACAGCGTGTATGTTAATGTAATGGGTGCATGGTCTGACCATGTACGCAGACCAATCGCTGAGTCTTGTACCGCTTGCAGCTGGTCGTGTGGGACCACA
>BLSH010247668.1:519580-568959 GCA_018402905.1 Glandirana rugosa
GCTCTCACTGCCGCCCACTTCGGAGTGATCTTCGGAACCCTGCGGCACATGTCCGGAATCTTTGGGACGTTCTGAGTGTGCACCTCTGATGGTAGGTCGAGGTTAATGTTGTCCTCCGCTACCTCCTGTCCTCGGCCTCCTTGTTGGAGGCCGAAACCCCCGACGGCCTCCGATGCCCTTGCCTCCTGAACCGACATTGTCGGTGACGTTATAAGGTGACGGAGGGCCTACAACGAGAGGGACTTCATGACCTCATGCTGGCGTATGTAGCCCGGGACCCGGGGTCTAGCCTTCTAAGGTTGGCCGGTTCCCTGCAATATATTTGTGTAGAGGTGTAGGCGGCATATAACGTCCCTTGGCCGGTTGGAATCTTCCGATCTGGGGCCCAGGGCCCGATGTATGCGGTCGTACTCCAGTACTTCAGGGAGAGCAACATCCGGGAGGCAGTGGAATATTGCAGTGGCTGTTACAGCCAAGTCCTCCGTTCCCGTAGCCTCCGGCAGCCCCCAAAGCCGGAGGTTGTTCCTCCGGCTCCTGTCCTCCATCGCCTCCTGTTGTAATTGGAGCTGGATGGTAGTCTCCACGTGTGAGTCTTGCAGGGTTTCTAAGGCCTGTACACGGCGTCCCAAGGCTTCTAGTGAGGCTTCACCCGCCGTCACTCTCGTGTCTAGGCAGGACACTTTGTTTCTCACTTCCTGCATGTCCTTGCGCCGCTGTTCTTCTAGTCGGGTCAGGAGGGATTCAATGTCCGTTTTCGTCGGCAGAGCCCGGATCAGATCCCGCAGGTCAGTGTCCATTCGGGTGGCTGGTGAGCGTGGTTGGGAGCAGGACGGTTCGGGGTGGAGGTCAGCCGGGGTGTTGGAATATGAGTCCGACTCCGCCAATATCACCGGGGAAGACGTCCAGGCCCCAGGGTCTGGTTCCACACTGTGTGGGCCGCATGGCGCCGCCATCTTTCCTACAGGGGAAGCCGTCTGAGAGCCGGAAAAGTAGTGTATTATCTCCCCTCCGGTTTTCGGTGTCTTGCCTGGGAGCGTTCCTGGGTTGCCTTTCTTTGATTTCCGCTTTTTGGAGGAGTACATGCCGAGTCTTTAGTCTTTAAAACGCCAGGATGGCTGGTTAAGGACCCGGAGCTCCGAGATAGTGTGTCTCTACTCAGCCATAGCCAGGCCACGCCCCCAAGATCACTTTTATCAGCGGCGGGAGAGGTGCCTCCCCTCCTGCCACTTTCCCCTCATCTCCGCCGCTTACCGGACCTCTCCCCCCAGTGTCCATGAGCCGAGTGAGCGGCTGAAGCCACTCACTCGGCTCCATAACACGGCAGGGCGGAAATAGCGTCAGAAGTCACGTCCGCCCAACGGTCTTAAAGGGCCCATTTTTTTTTTTGGGCTGTCATTTTTTTCAATTTTTTTTTTTTTGCATTTTAGTGTAAATATGAGATCTGAGGTCTTTTTGACCCCAGATCTCATATTTAAGAGGACCTGTCATGCTTTTTTCTATTACAATTCCTTGTAATAGGAATAAAAGTGATCTTTTTTTTAAAAAAAGAACAGTGTAAAAATAAAAAGTAAAAAGCAAAATAAATAAGTAAAAAAAAAAAAAATTTAAAGCGCCCTGTCCCCGCGAGCAGAAGCGACCACAAACATAAGTCCCGCCCACATATGAAAACGGTGTTCAAACCACACATGTGAGGTATCGCCACGATCGTTAGAGCGAGAGCAACAATTCTGGAACTAGACCTCCTCTGTAACGCAAAACTGCTAACCTGTAGAATTTTTTAAACGTCGCCAATGGAGATTTTTAAGTTGCAAAGTTTGTCGCCATTCCACGAGCGGACGCAATTTTGAAGAGTGATATGTTGGGTATCATTTTACTCGGCGTAACATTATCTTTCACAATATGGAAAAAAATTGACCTAACTGCTATCTTATTTTTTAACTAAAAAAACTGAATTTATTTAAAAAAAAATGCACGTTTGGGAAACCGCTGCGCAAATACGGTGTGACATAAAGTTTTGCAATGACAGCCATGTTATTCTCTAGGGTGTTAGAAAAAAAATATATATATATAATGTTTGGGGGTTCTAAGTAATTTTATAGAAAAAAAAACAGTTTTTAACTCGTAACACCAAACCCAAAAAACAGGTTCGGTATGGAATGGTTAAGTGGGCAAATCCTTCCGGGGGGCGAAGTGGTTAACACAGGGGCCTTCATGTGTGACCCTTACATCATTAAAGAGCCACACAAAACATTAAATAAATGTAATGCTACAGAAAACAGTCAGACTGCAAATGGGTTGACCAAGGGGGTCCAGTCAGATAGGCTGTAATGGTTCTCCTGTCCCCTCATATAAAACAGTGATAGCCTGCCTACCTGGCACTGAATGTTACATAGTCCTAATCAAAGTGTTCATTGTCTCAATGATTCCTGGTTTTAACAAAGTTCTTCTTTATAGTAGGCAAAGGGAAAATTGTAGATGTACAGAAAACGCAAATGTAAAGGAAGAGCCCTTTTTTTTTAATGATCCTTTTTCCTGAAGAGGCACAGTAATTGTCAGTATTTATGGCGGGCAGCAGCATATGTGTGCAGTGTACACAGCGAATAGGCACAGGTATTGTTTAGTCATTCTCCTTAAGCCATTCCCACTTCATTGTGCAATCTTGCCCTACCCATCATTCATTGCAGCATTCTACAAGCTACAGAACTTGTTTTTGGAATCTATCTATTAACATTTAGTTATTGTTTATATTGTTTAAATATTGATAGAAAATCAGGAGTGATTAAAAGTGGGCATGGTCAGTAGGGTGTCGTTTGATTTCATCTTGAAAATCTGGTCACCTTACATTAGGGTTCAAATGCAGTGATGCTTCATAACACAAGAAAGTAAGGGATCTCTGTGTACTCTCTGGACAATCAAACTATTCTGAATATATTCTTCACAAGAATTAAAAGGTTCCCAGGACTAAATTGAATTGCATCAAATTGAAAAACAGTGTTTATATTGTGATCATTCATAATGCATTTTCCAGCCCTATATAAAAGGACAATGACCGAATATATTTTGTTTTTATTCAGCAGTGGAAGAAATGAGCATCAGCCAACAGCTAAGAAACAACACTTATATGCACTATATTAACAAAAGTATTGGTACGCCTGCCTTTACATGCCCATGAACTTTAATGGCATCCCAGTCTTAATCCATAGGGTTCAATATTGAGTTGGTCCACCCTTTCCAGCTATAACAGCTTCAACTCTTCTGGGAACGATGTCCCCAAGGTTTAGGAGTGTGTCTATGGGAATGTTTTACCATTCTTCCAGAAGCGCATTTGTGAGGTCAGGCATTGATGTTGGACGAGAAGGCCTAGCTTGCAGTCTCCACTCTAATACAACCCAAACCAAGACATTTTGGACAATTTCATGCTCCTAATTTTGTGGGAACAGTTTGGGGATGGTCCCTTCCTGTTCCAACATTACTGCGCACCAGTGCACAAAGCAAGGTCCATAAAGACATGGATGAACTAGTATGGGGTGGAGGAAACATTCCAATAGACACACTCCTAAACCTTGTGGACAGCCTTCCCAGAAGAGTTGAAGCTGTTATAGCTGCAATGGGTGGGCCAACTCAATATTGAACCCTGCGGACTAAGACTGGGTTGCCATTAAAGTTCATGTTCGTGTAAAGACAAGAATCCAAATACTTTTGGTAATATAGCGTATGTCAATTGCTGATAATTAGAAAATTATCTAGATAAAAGCAATTTGTGGTATGCATACATGTATATACAGTTGTGTTCAAAATAATAGCAGTGTGTTTAAAAAAGTGAATAAAGATCAAAATCCTTCTAATAGCTTTTATTTCCATACACACAAATGCATTGGAAACACTACACATTCTATTCCAAATCAAAACATAAAGAAAAATATATCAAATTTGTGTTGTTCCTCTAAAAAAAATTGAAGAAAAATCAATATTAGACTGTTCAAAAAATAGCAGTGTTTGTATTCTTCTTTACAAACTGATACATTCACTATAAAAACTGAAAAATGTTTGAAGATTTTGTTTTCCTTTGAATCACTTAACTAATATTTAGTTGTATAACCAATGTTTCTGAGAGCTGCCGTACATCTGTGTTGCATGGAGTCAACCAACTTCTGGCAAAGTATTCCAGCCCAGGATGATTGGACTACATTCCACAGTTCTTCTCTATTTCTTGGTTTTGCCTCAGAAAATGCATTTTTGATGTCACCCCATAAGTTTTCTATTGGATTAAGATCCGGGATTGGGCTGGCCACTCCATAACGTCAATCCAGCTGGTCTGGAACCAAGATGTTGCATGTTTACTGGTGTGTTTGGGGTCGTTGTCTTGTTGGAACACCCATTTCAAGGGCATTTCCTCTTCAGCATAAGGCAGCATAACCTTTTCAAGTATTCTGATGTATTCAAACTGATCCATGATCCCTGGTATGAGATAAATAGGCCCAACACCATAGTATGAGAAGCATCCCCATATCATGATTCTTGTGCCACCATGCTTCACTGTCTTCACAGTGTACTGTGGCTTGAATTCAGTGTTTGGGGGTCATCTAACAAACTGTCTCCAGCCACTAGACCCAAAAAGAACAATCTTACTTTCATCGGTCCACAAAATGTTGCGCCTTTTCTCTTTAGGCCAGTGAATGTGCTCTTTGGCAAATTGTAACCTCTTCAGCGCATGTCTTTTTTTCAACAGTGGGACTTAGCGGGGGCTTCTTGCAGATAGCTTGGCTTCACATAGGTGTCTTCTAATTGTAACAGTACTCACAGGTATCTTTAGACTTTCTTTGATCTTCCTGGAGCTGATTGTTGACTGAGTCCTTGCCATTTTGGCTATTCTTCTATGCATTTGAATGGTAGTTTTTCGCTTTCTTCCACGTCTTCCAGGTTTTGGTTGCCATTTTAAAGTATTTGCTATCATTTTAGCTGAGCAGCCTATGATTTTCTGCACTTCTTTATATGTTTTCCCCTTTCCAATCAACTTTTTAATCAAGGTACGCTGTTCTTCTCAACAATGTCTGGAACTACCCATTTTCCTCAGAATTTCAGAGAGAAATGCACTGTAACCAGCATGTACAACATTTGCTGCCTTCCTTCCTTGAATAAGGGCAATAATTGCCACCTGTTTTTCAAAGAATGAATGACCTCACTAATTGAACTCCACGCTGCTATTATTTTGAACATGCCCCTTTCAATTAGTGATTCAATTACATAGAATCAGCAGCATGCATGTCATGACTGTTGGGTTTGTTGGATTTCTATTGCTTTACTACACCTGCTAGTAAATTATTTGCCATGTAGAAATATAATTTCTACCAAAAACAGTGATTGATCAGGTTAGTGATGTCTGACTGCTATTATTTTGAACACAACTGTACTTGTATAAAATGCACTGGCTCAAACAAGTGTACACAAATGGCTCTGGATGGGGATCTTTCTTAGGATACTGAAGCATAAAAACAAAAAACATTGTTTTCAAACAGTTATGATTGTCATTGTGTGCTTGTCCTACTGGGCAATCAGTTTGTTCCATCAAAATTGCCATTTGAATTATGGCAGCTTCATCTTAAACCTAAATGTTTTATTCAAATTGTATTTTTGAATGAAAAAGTATACTTTATTTTGCATAATAAAATATACAAAAAACAAATACTTAGTCGGGGTACATTCTCCCCTGTACTGCGACGCAGCGCATACATACACTAAGTAACACAGTTTCAAGCATACAAATAAATACATTTGCCCTGTGGTATGATGCCTTATGTGTTGTGCAGATTAAAATTACCCTGAAATATCACATCATGCATGACGCTGCTTGCCCCAAAAAGCATTTAACCAAAGAACACTAAAATGTGTTACTTTAACCATGGCATGCAACGTTTCAAATACAGTTAACAACAAGCAGCGGGTGTGATGGGGAGTGGGGTGGGGGGCAGATCACAGCCCCGAAGCTTTAGTTAGAGACAGAGACACACAAAGGGAATGGGGGGGAATCATCAGACCTCCTCCTCCTCCTTAAAGTCCATCAAGTTGTAGCACCTGTGAACCAGTCTGCAACAGTCCTCAATGGACATCCTCTCCCGCTGGTGGATGAGGTGCTATCTGGCACACCATAAAGCGTTCTTAAAGCAACACAGCACCCACCAGGCACTGTCAATGTCCTCCTGGGAATGAAAAAAAGTCAGACCGAAGTGTGTGATGGCAGTCTGTGGCATAAAATCCTTAAATTCAGGTTCCAAGACCCTCAACAGGTCCTGTACAAAGGGGCACTCCCACAAAACATGAAAAGCAGTTTCCTCCTGGATGATTCAAAAGGGGCAGTGCCTGTATTTGCACAGGTTTCTGGCATGCATGAATGTCCTGAGTGGCAACCCCCCTAGGATTGCCATCCATGCCAGATCTTTGTGCCTGTTGGTGAGTCCCCTTTGGAGAAACATTCCTCCAGAATGGTAAACAATTGTTTGTTTCTGACATACAGTATCTCACAAAAGTGAGTACACCCCACGCATTTTTGTAAATATTTTATTATATCTTTTCATGTGACAACACTGAAGAAATTACACTTTTCTACAATGTAAAGTAGTGGGTGTACAGCTTGTATAACAGTGTACATTTGTTCTCCCCTCAAAATAACTTAACACACAGCCATTAATGTCTATACTGCTGACAACAAAAGTGAGTACACCCCTAAGTAAAAATGTCCAAATTGGGCCCAAAGTGTCAATATTTTTTGTGGCCACCATTATTTTTCCATCACTTTCTTAACCCTCTAGGGTATGGAGCTCACCAGAGCTTCACAGGTTGCCACTGGAGTCCTCTTCCACTCATCCATGACGACATCACAGAGCTGGTGGATGTTAGAAACCTTGCACTCCTCCACCTTCCATTTGAGGATGCCCCACAGATGCTCAATAGGGTTTAGGTCTGGAGACATGCTTGGCCAGTCCATAACCTCTACCCTCAGCTTCTTTAGCAAGGCAGTGGTCGTCTTGGAGGTGTGTTTGGGGTCGTTATGTTGAAATACTGCCCTGCGGCCCAGTCTCCAAAGGGAGGGGATCATGCTCTGCTTCAGTATGTCACAGTAATCATTGTTCCCTCAATGAACTGTAGCTTCCCAGTGTCGGCAGCACTCATGCAGCCTCAGACCATGACACTCCCACCACCATGCTGGACTGTAGGCAAGACACACTTATCTTTTTGTAGCTTGACCGTAGGCAAGACACACTTGTCTTTTTGTAGCTTGACCGTAGGCAAGACACACTTGTCTTTTTGTACTCCTCGCCTGATTTCCACTACACACGCTTGACACCATCTGAACCAAATAAGTTTATCTTGGTCTCATCAGACCACAGAACATGGTTCCAGTAATCCATGTCCTTAGTCTGCTTGTCTTCAGAAAACTGTTAGCGGGCTTTCTTGTGCATCATCTTTAGAAGAGGCTTCCTTCTGGGACAACAGCCCTGCAGACCAATTTGATGCAGTGTGCGACATATGGTCTAAGCACTGACAGGCTGACTTCCCCAACCTTATAACCCCTGCAGCAATGCTGGCAGCACTCACACTTCTATTTCCCAAAGACAGCCTCTGAATATGACGCTGAGCACGTGCACTGAACGTCTTTTGGCGAGGCCTGTTCTGAGTTGAACCTGTCCTGTTAAACCGCTGTATGGTCTTGGCCACCACTGCAGCTCAGTTTCAGGGTCTTGGCAATATTCTTATAGCCTAGGCCATCTTTATGTAGAGCAACAATTCTTTTTTTCAAATCCTCAGAGAGTTCTTTGCCATGTGGTGCCATGTTGAGCTTCCAGTGACCAGTATGAGAGAGTGAGAGTGATAACACCAAATTTAACACACCTGCTCCCCATTCACACCTGAGACCTTGTAACACTAATGAGTCACATGACACCGGGAAGGGAAAATGGCTAATTGGGCCAATTTGGACATTTTCACTTAATGGTGTATTCACTTTTGTTGCCAGTAGTTTAGCCATTAATGGCTGTCTGCTGAGTTATTTTGAGGGGACAGCAAATTTACACTGTTATACAAGCTGAACACTCACTACTTTACATTGTAGCAAAGTGTCATTTCTTTAGTGTTATCATAGGAAAAGATATCATAAAATATTTACAAAAATGTGAGGGGTGTACTCACTTTTGTGAGATACAGTAAATGGATAATGTGGGGTACAGGAGCATCACTGTACAATTCTTCATTGCACATGTAAACAGATTAAATCAGCTTTATAATTCAGGTAATTTTCTTCCCATAGACATTGAGTGTTCCTTAATGCCTGAGGACCTGTGTACCCTTCCTATGGGAAAAGAGGAGTGAGGATCTGCCAAGAGTCTGTCAGAGCCCAGCTATTATCCCTGAGGGGACTTACTTTAACCTTCTGGTAATGCAGGGGTCATGGCTTTGAGATGAGGGGCCAGTTTGTATGGTGGTGGAACACGGAGTACTTTTATCATTTGGATCACAGTAGTGATTGCATAAACTGATTGGGCTTTAAATTAACACCATTTGTGGACTATCATATTTGTTGCACATTATAATCATATTAGATGTGTATAGCCCTTTTTTATAATATTTTGGTGTTGATATTTAATACAAGAGACTTATTTTTGTTGCGCTATGCTGTTTTCTATTTATTTACGGTATTGTTACGTTTTGCGATTTCACTTAGTGTCAGCTGGCAGCGTAATTATTATTATTTTTATTTCATATATTTGAGCACAGGATTTGAGTGTATATTATGGTTGCACTAATTGATTTTAGTATTATAGTAGTACTGGACATTAGCTTACCTGAACTTGGCCTGCATGCATTTTAGTTGAGGTGTCTCCCTTGTCCTTTTCATCAGGGTTTGAGCAGGTGTGGTTCTTTGCAGTTTTTTATTCACAGTGGGGCAGAGTTAACACTCTTAAATTATTTTTGTATATATTTATAAGGTTCACTTAGTTCGCATTCACTGTCTCCATGACTGCTCTCCGTGTTCAGAGTTTAGGTTGAGAGCATGGCTATCTGATCTATACAAAGCATTACAGCACCTTTTCCTTTAAAGTATTTCTAGCCACTCTCTGATATCTGTGGCCAGCTGAAAGTGCATGTGACCAGCCTTTGAACATTTAAATATTTAAGTCTTAAAGTTCACCTTTAGGAACATGTTACATGCTCCACCCATTTTTAGGGTGGAACATAAAACATGTTCCCACTCCTGCAGCGGCTTGGCTATCCAAGCCCTGTGTGTGACAGAAGTATGGGAAGAAGTTCCCCTTACCAGGCGTCATTTTTTCAAAAGAGCACATTCATTCACAGAACGTCATTCATTCACAGAGTTCCTTTGCGGCTGTCAGGTTGTAGTTCTCAGCTGTTAAGCGCTGTGGTAGTTCATTGATTCTTCCTGTCAGTGTGAAACTGCCTGCCCATATGGGCAGACAGCTTACATTGACAGTCTACAGAAGTCCTACATGGCACCAGTGAAGTGCTGATCATTGGTGCTATGATTCCCAGGCTTCTAAAAAAAAACCCATAAATGTACATTTTTTTTAAGGTGAACTTATCCTGTAAAGTATATATCTAAAAATAAAACTTTTTTAATCTTTCATTTGCATAGAGAAGGAAATGTTTAAAAGCACTATCTGTTTCACTTTCAGTACAGTAGGGACACCAGTTAGTAAGAGGAAATCTCTCCAAAAGGAAGGAGAAATGCCTTCTTAGACAGTTGGGAGTGGCAAGGGGTCATGCATTGGACCTTTAGGTATAATTGGTTTGGGCAAATTTTAGTACTGTGCATCGTTTCGCGGGCAGCTCTTTAATGCACAGCCAATAGTAGGCTCCAGCATGAAGAAATCTGCATGTCTAGAGTTTTCATTTTCCATTGCAATCAATAAAAATGGCCAATATGCTTTAGAGGTTTCAAGGTTCCCACTTCATTAGGACTTTTGGAATTATGTATGGGCTGAGTGTAAAATTTAAAAAAAAATCTGAGAGAAAATGGTAGCAATACTTTGGAAGCTTTTGTTCCAATACTCAGTTCTGTCACCTGAAATAAATGTCCCCATTGGAAGATTTCCTCTCTGTTCCTGTTCTGGTGACAGTTTAAAATTTTGCATTTTCTCTCATGTTTATTACAAGGTAATTGTCTCCAGAACAAATAGAAACATCAAACCTCCCCACTCTAACAAAATGAAAAAAAAATGAAAGTTTTGATTTATATACTTTAATAAGCAGTAAATGAGCTTTAGAACAAGCCCTCCCTGACCTCTGTAGTTGCAGGCATCATGGAGTAACTCACTCTCATAGTTTACAATAGAAAACATTTTCACTTTCATTTTCTCTCAGTACATGTTCTGCTGCCCCCTTCCAACAGTCATTGGGGAGCCTGTCACCTTTCAAATCTCACATCTTTGCATCTTCAATGCATTTTCATGCGTCATGTGTTTTTCATATTGGCCAAAAATAGCATACAAGCGCATCATACATGTCTTTTCACGATTTACCATGAACCTCTATGGACCTTGAAACACATGAAAGTGCACAAAAAAAGGACATAAACTATTTTCAAAAATGTGCTTCAGCTTTATCTATAAGAACTTATTTATCTGAACGCCCATATCCTTACTGAAGGTTACTACTAACCATAATGAATGCCCAATACCATAATATAAAAGCATAAAACAATGTTTGCTAGCTGTATCTTACTTACGTGGCAATAAATGTGGATGGACATGCAGGCACAGTCCACCTGCCATAGATTTCTTGCCACAGATTCCTATATAAACATAAACCCGAAGCCTCCTGCACTGGCTTGTCTCTGGAGGAATTAAAATTTATCTTAGCAAACCCTGTAGTTAATTGTAAGGTCCTTGAGGGTAGGGACTTATGTGAATGTACAGTATGTAAAGTGTTTTGTAACATGTTGGCACTATAAAAACACCTTTAATAAATAAGGTTTTGGCTATATGTATAATTTAAAGACCCTTTGTACTCTGAGAAGAACCCAGGTAAACTACTGTAGAAGAGAAATGATAAGTGTGAAAAAAATGATATACTGATGACTTTGTAATGCAACTCATTTAATTAGGAGTAAAGTGATATAATAACTGCTAGGAAAAGTGTTAGATTTTACCTGTTTTAATTATATTAATATTTGTTATACCATTGATAGATATTAACCGCTTGCCGACCGCTGGTCGGCAATTGACGGCGACAGTGTGGCTTCTCTGCGCAAATCGCTCACTGTGTCCGGGGAGGGCCAGGGAGCGGGTGCGGCGGATTCGATCTCCGCCGGCCACCCGCGATGCCCCCCCAGAGTGAAAGAATGGAGGTCCGTGTAAGTAAACATGGACCTCCGTTCTGTGAGGGGGGAAGGGCAGTGATCACAGCCTTCCTCTACGTGGAAACTGTGATCACTTCCCTTCCCCTGTTAGGGCAGCCCAAAGACAGTTAGAACATGCCCAGGGAACACTGTTAACCCTTAGAGCGCCCCCTGCAGGTTAACCCCTTCACTGCCAATGGCATTTACACAGTAATCAGTGCATTTTTATAGCACTGATCGCTGTATAAATGCCAATGGTCCCAAAAAAGTGTCAAAATGTTCCGACATGTCTGCTGCAATATCACAGTACCGCTAAAAATCGCAGATCACCGTCATTACTAGTAAAAAAAAAAATAAAAAATAAAAACCCCAAAAATGAATTCTCATCATCCATAAACGTGACCACTTTTGCGCAGATCAATCAATAAACGCCGATTGCGATTTTTTTAATCACAAATATGAGGAAGAATATAAATCGGCCAAAACCGGTGAAAAAAACTTTTTTTATATTTTTTTTGGATTTGTATTTTAGCAAATAGTAAGAAATTTGTGTTTTTTTGCAAAATTGTCGCTCTTCTTTTGTTTATAGCGGCGATCAGAAATGACGCAGCGGTGATCAAATACCACCAAAATAAAGCTCTATTTGTGGGAAAAAAGGACGCAAATTTTGTTTAGGTACAACGTTGCATGACCACGCAATTTTCAGTTAAAGCAACGCAGTGCCGAATCGCAAAAAGGGCTCTGGTCCTAAAGGGGGAAATCCTTCCGGGGCTGAAGTGGTTAAAACAAATAAATAAGCAAAAGCTGCTAACCAAAATGCTTTGGTCAAGCATTCTTTTGCTGAACATCTAGAATTTTAAGTAGAACTAAAGGCAATTTTTTTTAAATTTTGGATGGCATAAGGGATCTGTGTCCCATTGGGGAGATTTTCTTCAACTCCTGTCCCATAATGGAATTGAGAGGAAATCCTTCCAAAGTGAGGAAATCCCTGATTGTCACCAGTGTCACAAAACTAGTGCCCCCATTGAAGAACTTCCCATGTAAACCTTTTCTGGTGGCAACACCAATTTTGGGATTTTGTTTTATTTTCACTCTAGGTGATACCAGTAAACAAGACAAATAGAGAGGGAGGGTGAGTAGCCCTAAAGGGCACAGCCAACAATTAAAACCTGACAGGTAGTCTAATCCCTCTATGCAAGACTAAAAAAAAAAAAAATTGCCTTTAGATGTACCTTAAGGGTTACATAGTTTTTGGTGGCAAGATGTCAGTGATGATTTTGACATAATGCTGTAGCACTTGGGGGTTAAAAACTATTCCTTTAGTTTAAAGTTCTAACAATAGTAACCCCAACCCAAAACCAACCCTAACACTAAATTTCCTTAACAAATTAATCCAACTGTGTATACCCACTACACTAACCTAGCTGTGTATACTCGCCTCTAATGGGAAAACAAAATGCCCTGAAGTCAAATTTGTAAGTACAGTATTTTAAATGTTTTCATAGATAGCAATAGTCATGTAAGATTCCTTTTCTCGCAACTAATAATAAAGTTACAATATTAATTATTACAAATATTAGCAGAAATAACTGATTTAGCCTTATTTTTCTAATTTTCCAAACACAATAGCAATAAACATTAAAAGTGTAAAGTATTGTTGTTTGTTTGGGTATCAGGAAACCTTTTTAAAATCCAGAGCCTGTAGAGTTTGAGGGTAAAAAAAAGGCGAGCATGAGCTTGCAACACTCCCTTCTCAAATGCAATCCCCTTGCTGTAATTTCTGTGGTATTGCTTCATCTTGGGTGCAGATATATTTGTGTCAAGGTGCAGCTGCACAGATAGCCAGCGCTGCCTTACTCTATGCATAGTAAGAGGCTTTCAGAGAAAGAGGTTATGCCCAGAGCAAGGCCTTATCAGAGCAAGCTGCCTGCCATTTATCTGATTCCCTATCGAATATGAAAACAGGCCTCAATCTGCTGCTTCTATTTTCTTTGTGAAAGCTATGGGTGGAATAATAATTTAGTTCATTTTTTTGTTTGTTTTGAAGTAACCTTTTTATTTTTGCAACTTTACAATTCTGGTACCATGCAAGTAAAATGAAAAAAAAAATTAAATCTGCATTTAACAGGATTTGTTAATAAAATGTAAAGAAAAAAAATTGTTTGCTTTTAACTCTGTTATCAGGTACAGATATTTTTACATCTGCAATTTTACGCATTCATTTATTTCCAGTGTTCCTATATATTTTGTTAAATTGAAAATGCGGCATACAGTGTGAAATAAATAGTGCTATGAATTTCAATGGTCTGACATGAATGGTACTATTCCAGTTCTCTTAATAGCTGTCAAATAATGCACCTGCTTCATACACTACACATTACTGAACTAGTTAAAAAATACAGCCTTCATATCCAATTGAATTCAGATCAGACCAGAAGGGGCTTCAATTCAGGGAATCATCTACTCATTTACAAGCACTCGGGCTTAGCTATGAAGTATCTGTAGCTCAGGACTAGGACAAAGCTACAATTAAAACTTTACCTTGTGCTAGGGTACATTGCGCAATACCGTTTGTTTAATACCTCTTGACCACAGTGATTTTTTTTATTCTGTCACTCAGTCCTAGAGCAAAAAAAACCTCCTGATATAAAAGTTTGTGTCTATACTCATATGTATGAATATGCGTCTTTAAAAAATGTCACTGCTATTAAAATTAGTAAATAGTACTATCATATGATATGTACTATGCAATAGAATTTGAAAATGTCATAATTTTTCCCCAAAGCAGTTCAATAGTTTTCTTAACCACAGTTATTTTTTGTTATGTCACTCCTAGAGCAAAGGACTCCTGATATAAAGTTTACGTCTATACATATACTGTATCCACACATATGCGTCTTTTAAAAATGTCACTGCATTTAACATTAGTGAATAGTGTGCTCATATTACAAGCACTATGCATTATAATTTGAACGTGGTGTCATTTTTGCCAAAGCCAGTTCAACAGTTTTTAACTGCACTGATTTTTTTTTTTATTATGCCACTCAATCCTAGAACAAAAAATTCCTTATAAAAAATTTCTGTCTATACTTATAGATACACATATGCATTTTTTATAAAATGTGACTGCTATTTATATGAATATACACTCATATTATAGCACTATGCAAAGTAATTTGAACATAGCCTCATTTTTACCAAAACCAGTTCAACGTTTTTTTAGATGGATAGATAGAGAGATACCTAGTCAGATCAATGAACATATGTTTATCGTCATGTCCTTCTGTATTTCTTCCATGTTTTCATAAATATAACTTCTGGATGTTTATATAACACTTACAAGACCAAATGAAATGAGCCAGGACCAGTGATGGGAGATTGGGGCTTTATAGCTGACCCATCAGATTAGAGACAACTAATATGGGGTCTCTGTCTGCTCACACCTGCAGAAGAAAATGTGCATCCACCATGACTGCTTTCTGTGGGAACAATTGTTTCTTTGCTGCCCTCTCAAGCAAGGATTATTTGAGCAGTGACATGGAAGTCAATGAAGCAGCATGTTTCTGTTTAAAATTTCTAGAAATGAGAACCAGGTGTATAAGGCACACCCAGTTTGAAATAAATTATGATTTTTATTATTTATATTGTCTATTTGATTGCTCCAACGTGTTTGGAAACAACTATGCTAAGCACCATTTAGACACCTAATAGGAAAACAAATGATGATAACATAAGCAAAGATTATCATCTTAGCATTATATAGAGCATATGATAGAGTCATCTTAGCATTTTAGACTGTTATTAGGGTCTGATGATAAAATACATGTGAACAGATTTATAAAAATAAAAGTACTGGCTTATTGTCTCAAGTGTATCAATGAATGGTCCATCATGGGACTGCCATATATGCTTTTTTTGAGTGTGAATGTTAATAACTATAGAAGAACCAGCATCAGCTTATCCCAGAAAACAATGCCAATATGCCCAATAAAATAAACCAACTAATTGACTATTACCTTGAGTGTTACCTAGAGGTATCTGCTGCTATCCACAGGCAGGATGACCATGATATTATATGTCTACAATTGGCTAAATAAGGTGACATTCTACATAACTACCTTTAGGGTTATTATGTAAACTTTAAGACCATTTATACTTGAGTATCACTAACAATAATGACATAGCACAGGGATAATTAGATGTGTAATAACAAGTGCTCTAATGTGATGAAATGCTTTAGATTCTGTCACAAATATTCAACATAGGATTATTCCCTTTTTTATAAAAGTGAACAAGATGACACCAAGTTCAAAAAACGGTAGTCATTTATATTGTACACTCTTATTATTATTATACAGGATTTATATAGCGCCAACAGTTTGCGCAGAGCTTTCAAAATGAAGGCAGACAGTACAGTTACATCACAATTTGGAACAAGAGGAATCGGAGGGCCCTGCTCGTTAGAGCTTACAATCTAAGAGGGAGAGTCAATTGATAGAAAAAGTAATAGCTGTGGGGGATGAGCTGATGTAGAAAGTAAGACAGTGTATTAGATAGAAGCAGGATAGGCTTCTTTAAAGAGAAAGGTTTTCAGGGATCATCTAAAGATGCATAGATTAGGAGACAGTCTGACATATTGGGGTAGGGAGTTCCAAAGGATGGGAGAAGCTCTGGAGAAATCCCGGAGGTGAGCATGGAAGGAGGGGACAAGGGAGCTAGAGTGCAGGAGGTCTTGGGAGGCCCGAAGAGGGTGGCTTGGTTGGTATTTTGAGACTAGGTTAGAGATGTAGTTGGGGGCAGAGTTGTGGATAGCTTTGTAAATTATTGTTAGTACTTTGAATTTTATTTGTTTGATGAGTGGAAGCCAGTGAAGAGAATGGCAGAGAGGGGTGAAGGACACTGAGTAGGTAGGGTAGATAAGTCTTGCAGAAGCATTCATTATGGACTGAAGGGGAGATAATGTTTGCAAAGGTAATCCAATGAGGAGAGAGTTGCAGTAGTTGAGGTGAGAGATAACCATAGAGTGAATTAGAAGACTATTCTGCAATGATGGATTTTAATCATATGTGCCAGGTGGCTTTTTTCTGTTGACTCCTAGAGCCACAGGTACAGTATCTTGCAAAAATGAGTACACCCCTCACATTTTTGAAAATATTTTATTATATCTTTTCATGTGACAATACTGAAGAAATTACACTTTGCAACATGTAAAGTAGTGAGTGTAAAGCGTGTATAACAGTGTAAATTTGCTGTCCCCTCAAAATAACTCAAAGCACAGCCATTCATGTCTAAACCACTGGCAACAAAAATAAGTACACCCCTAAGTGAAAATGTCCAAATTGGGCCCAATTAGCCATTTTCCCTCCCCGATGTCATGTGTCTCATTAGTGTTACAAGGTCTCAGGTGTGAATGGGGAGCAGATGTGTTAAATTTGGTGTTATCACTCTCACTTTCTCCTACTGGTCACTGGAAGTTCAACATGGCACCTCATGGCAAAGAACTCTCTGAGGATCTGAGAAAAGAATTGTTGCTCTACATAAAGATGGCCTAGGCTATAATAAGATTGACAAGACCTTGAAACTGAGCTGTAGCATGGTGGCCAAGACCATACAGCGGTTTAACAGGACAGGTTCAGAACAGGCCTCGCCATGGTAGACCAAAGAAGTTGAGTGCACGTGCTCAGCGTCATATCCAGAGGTTGTCTTTGGGAAATAGACGTATGAGTGCTGCCTGCATTGCTGCAGAGGTTGAAGGGGTGCGGGGTCATCCTGTCAGTGCTCACTGCATCAAATTGGTCCACATAGTTGTCGTCCCAAAAGAAAGCCTCTTCTAAAGATGAAGCACAAGAAAGCCAACAAACAGTTTACTGAAGACAAGCAGACTAGGGACATGGGTTACTGGAACCATGTCCTGTGGTCTGATTAGACCAAGATAAACTTATTTGGTTTAGATGGTGTCAAGCGTGTGTGGCGGCAACCAGGTGAGGAGTACAAAAGACAAGTGTGTCTTGCCTACAGTCAACCATGGTGGTGGGAGTGTCATGGTCTGGGGCTGCATGAGTGCTGCCGACACTGGGGAGCTACAGTTCATTGAGGGAACCATGAATGCCAACATGTACTGTGACATACTGAAGCAGAGCATGATACCCTCCCTTCAGAGACGCAGGGCAATATTCCAACATGATAACGACCCCAAACACACCTTTAAGATGACCATTGCTTTGCTAAAGAAGCTGAGGGTAGGTGATGGACTGGCCAAGAATGTCTCCAGACCTAAACCTTGAGCATTTGTGGGGCATCCTCAAATGGAAGGTGGAGGAGTGCAAGGTCTCTAACAACCACCAGCTCCGTGATGTCATCAAGGAGGAGTGGAAGAGGACTCCAGTGGCAATCTGTGAAGCTCTGGTGAACTCCATGCCCAAGGGGGTTAAGGCAGTGCTGGAAAATAATGGTGGCCACACAAAATATTGACACTTTGGGCTCAATTAGGACTTTTTCATTTAGGGGTGTACTCACTTTTATTGCCAGCGGTCTAAACATTAATGGCTGCGTGTTGAGTTATTTTGAGGGAACAGCTGTACATTAACTAGTTTACATTGTAGCAAAGTGTCATTTCTTTAGTGTTGTCACATGAAAAGATATAATAAAATATTTACAAAAATGTGAGGTGTTTACTCACTTTTGTGAGATACTGTATTGATGGAATTGATGGCATTTATATTATATTTCATAAAGGACAACTTTTTCCTAAATTTAGCCAGACCAGAAAAGTCACACTATTGTGCATTTTAAGCGACAAAAGAGATAATCAATTTGTTATAGACACGATTCCTTCCAAAATGAACATTAAAGCGGAACTCCACCCAAAAGGCAAAGTTCTACCTTAAGTTCTCCTCCCCCTTCTCTCACATATTTGCCATGTCATTTTTTGGAGGGGGGAGCAGGTACCTGTTTTTTTTTCCCACAATAATGTTTATTGGTTTTGTAAGAGAAGTATTGACAAAACAGAGCCTCTGGGCATACCCCGGCTCAAGTGAAGTACATTTTTCTTCAGATTCATATACAATTTGTGTTGATATAAGAAGAAGAACAGCTTAATGTAGTGAATAGAGGTAAAGGTAACAGCATAGGATACAATGACCAGTGGGGAATAACAAGGTATCAGGTGATTCCAGCGCGGTAGGATGGTACCCTTAGTTTATTTTGGCGTTAGCTGAGTGCGATTCCTGTGGGCACCCCTAGTGGTATGTTGTCTTTTGATCTGATCTGTATTGGAGCTTGCCGAGGTATTTGAGGTTTGACCCCTCACCCCAGACACCCCATGTGGGAGCATACTGTGTCTTGAGGGAGGGGTCGCGCCAAGAAAGAGAAGTTTATCCTACCTTTACTCGGCTTACTCCTCTTAGTTTTATGTCCTGGCTTTCCATGGTTCCCAATTTCTTGAGGTTTTGTGTTTTTTCCCATTTACCGATGCTAATAGTAGTTCATAGGTATGGTGGGTGTTTGTTATTTCCATAGCTTCTAGGAGATTTGGTGGGTTTGGATCTTTCCAGTGTCTGGCAATTGTGAGTCTGGCTGCTAGAAGGAATTGTAGGGTTGAGTATCTGATGTTTGGGGGTAGGATATCTAGGTCTAGGTTTAGTAAAGCAAGTCCTGGTGAGATATTGATGTGTTTGCCTGCCATGTTTGTTATTAATGTTTCTACTTCATTCCAGAAAGGTGTCAGTTTAGGACAGTTCCAGAATACGTGCATCAGGTACCTGGTTTTGACAGGTAAACGCTTCCTCCCCGCATTCTTCTGGAACACGTCACAGCTCCCAGTAGACTAGGGTTGCCACATCATCCCTTTAATCCAGGACACATATTAACCACTTCCTTACTGGGCACTTAACCCCCCTCCTGCCGGGACCAATTTTCAGTTTTCAGCGCTGTCGCTCTTTGAATGACAATTGCGCGGTCGTGCGACGTTGTACCCAAACAAAATTGGCGTCCTTTTTTTCCCACAAATAGAGCTTTCTTTTGGTGGTATTTGATCGCCTCTGTGTCATTTCTGATCGCCGCTATAAACAAAAAAAGAGCAACAATTTTGAAAAAAAACAATATTTTTGCTATAATAAATATCCAAAAGTAAAAAATAAAAAACAAATTTATTCATCAGTTTTGGCCGACATATATTCTTCTACATATTTTTGGTTAAAAAAATCGCAATCGGCGTTTATTGATTGGGTTGCGCAAAAGTTATAGCGCCTACAAACTATGGACATTGATTTATGGCGTTTTTATTATTATTTTTTTTTTTTACTAGTAATGGCGGCGATCTGCGATTTTTATCGGTAATGCGATATCGGGGCGGACATGTCGGACGTTTTTGACACTTTTTTGGGACAATGACATTTATACAGCGATCAGAAATTTAAATGTCCACTGATTACTGTGTAAATGTCATTGGCAGTGAAGGGGTTAACCTGCAGGGGGCAGTGAAGGGGTTAACTATGTTCCCTGGGTGTGTTCTAACTGTGGGGGGGCGGGGTTGACAGGGGCATGACAGATCTAACTGATCCCAGTGACAGGGATCAGTAGATCTGTCATGTCCCATTCACAGAACGGGGAACCGCCGTGTTTACTTCGGCGGTTCCCCGTTCCTCCTGTCTGTAAGGAGATCGCGGGTCTCCGGCGGACATCGGGTCCGCCCAACCCGCGGGCATGCTCCCGCAGTGTGCGGCGGCACGTGCACACGCCGCTCGCGCCCGCGGGAGCGCGCCCAGCACGAGCCGAATGGGAGGACGTCTATTGACATCCTCCCGGCATTTTAGAGCCGCGCTGTAGCCGTCATTCGGCTATAGCGCGGATGCGAGGTAGTTAATTACACAGGTTCTGTGGCTGATTAAGGTGGTAATTAAACTCACTTGGTGCCTCATCTGCATTAAATTAGTCTCAGAACCTGTGTAATTCATATGTGTCCTGGATTAAAGGGATGATGTGGCAACCCTACAGTAGACTCTGGGAGCATTTACAATGCACAGCACAACTTGCACATGCACAGTGGGCAGCTGGCTTTGAAGCCGAAAGCTGCATAGCTGGCTGCCCACAATTAGAATGCTGGCACAGGGAACCCGAATGCTCATGAAGAATTAGCCCGGGTGAGGATCACACTGGATTCCAGGACAGACAAGTGTCCTTATATTAACCACTTCAATACCGGGCTATAGTCAAATGACGTCCACAGATGGGATCCTGGGCGGGTGTCATATGACGTCCTTAGTATTTTACCGCTACTGCGGGCCCCCAGCGGCCCGCAACGCGGCGATCGGGGATCAGGTGTGTCCTCGGCACACAGGAAATCAGGGTAAAGAGCCAATAAAATATGTCTCTTTATCACAGCCGGTCACTAGGGAGATACGCGCTCCCGCTGCTTGTGCGTGCCCCCAGGGGCAAGCATCGCGGCGATCAGGGTTGAGGCTTGTCCCTCGGACAAAGCCCAGCCCCAATCATGGTAAAGAGTGAATGAAATTGTCTCTTTACCGCATGACCGGCTGTTTCCAATCACAGTCAGTCACATAATGTAATCAAACCACGGTAATGAGCTGTTACCGGGTTCTCCCTCTCACACACCGATTGTATGTGAGAAGGAGATTGCAATATCAGCTTGTTACCACTTAGTGTACACACCAAGCACACTGATTGCCCCCCCAGTAATAAAGAGGACCTGTCACTACCTCATCAAAGTACCTGTCACCACCCCATTAAAGTACCTGCCCATCAAAGTACCCGAGTATCTGTCACCTGCCCATCAAAGTACCAGAGAACCTGTCACCAGCCCATCTGAGTACCTGAGTACCTGTCATCTGCCCATCAGAGTACCCGAGTACCTGTCACCAGCTCATCTGAGTACCCGAGTACCTGTCACCAACCCATCTGAGTATCCGAGTACCTATCATCAGCCCATCAAAGTACCCGAGTACCTGTCACCAGCTCATCAAAGTACTTGAGTACCTGTCACCAGCCCATCAGTGTACCCGAATACTGTCACCAGCCCATCGGTGTACCCGAGTACCTGTCACCAGCCCATAAGAGTACCCGAGTACCTGTCACCAGACCATCAGCGTACCCGAGTACCTGCCACCAGCCCATCTGAGTACCTGAATACCTGCCACCAGCCCATCAGAGTACCTGAGTACCTGTCATCAGCCCATCAAAGTACCCGAGTACCTATCACCAGCCCATCAAAGTACCCGAGTACCTGTCACCAGTCCATCTGAGTACCTTTCATCAGCCCATGAGAGTACCTGGGTACCTATCTGCAGCCCATCAGAGTACCCGAGTACCTATCTGCAGCCCATCAGATTGCCCAAGCACCTGTCTGCAGCCCATCAGAGTACCTGAGTACCTATCTGCAGCCCATCAGAGTACCCGAGTACCTGTCACCAGCCCATCTGAGTACCCGAGTACCTGTCACCAACCCATCTGAGTACCCGTGTACCTGTCATCAGCCCATCAAAGTACCCGAGTACCTGTCACCAGCTCATCAAAGTACTTGAGTACCTGTCACCAGCCCATCAGAGTACCCGAATACCTGTCACCAGCCCATCAGAGTAACCGAGTACCTGTCACCAGCCCATAAGAGTACCCGAGTACCTGTCACCAGACCATCAGTGTACCCGAGTACCTGCCACCAGCCCATCTGAGTACCTGAACACCTGTCACCAGCCCATCAGAGTACCCAAGTACCTGTCACAAGCCCATCAGAGTACCCGAGTACCTGTCACCAGCCCATCAGAGTACCTGAGTACCTGTCACCAGCCCATCAGAGTACCTGAGTACCTGTCATCAGCCCATCAAAGTACCCGAGTACCTGTCACCAGCCCATCAAAGTACCCGAGTACCTATCTCCAGCCCATCAAAGTACCCAAGTACCTGTCACCAGTCCATTTGAGTACCTGTCATCAGCCCATGAGAGTACCTGAGTACCTATCTGCAGCCCATCAGAGTACCTGAGTACCTATCTGCAGCGCATGCCTCATAGAATATACCTTGGGGTGTTTGCTTTACAAAATGTGGTCATTTTGTGGGTAATTCCACTGTCCTGGTGCTCCAGGACCTTCAAAAGTGTGATAGGTAGAAATGAAATTAGATGTGTAATTTATGCTCCTAGAACGCCTGAAGGTACTACTTCAATGTTGGACCTCTGTATTTGGCCAGGCTGTGTAAAAGTCTCACACATGTGGTATCCCCATACTCGGGACGAGTAGCAGAATATATTTTGGGGGTTCATTTTTGCTATGTACATGCTTTGTGTTAGAAATATCTTATATATTGACCACTTTGTGTAAAAATAAAAGAGTTTTCATTTTCTTTTCAAGTTTTTTGAAGCCTTGTGGAAAAAAATGGAGCATTCAAAAGACTCACAATGCCTCATAGAATATATACTGGGGTGTTTGCTTTCCAAAATGGTGTCATATTGTGGGTAATTCCATTGTCCTGATGCTCCAGGGCCTTCAAAAGTGTAATAGGTCATTAGGAAATCGATGTGAAATTTCTGCTCCTAGAACTCCTAACGGTGCCCCTACATGTTGGACCTCTCTATGTGGCCAGGCTGTGAAAAAGTCTCACACATGTGATATCGCCGGGGTGAGTAGCAGAATGTATTTTGGGGTGTAATTGAAAGTGTGTGAGAAATAACTTGTTGTTATGACAATTTTGTGAAAAAATAAATAAATAAATAATAATTTTGTAATTTTCCCAAGAATTGTGGAAAAAAAATACAAACTTCAAAAAATTTGCTATACCTCATACTACAAACATTGGAATGTCTGCTTTTCAAAAAGGGGTCATTTGGGGAGTATTTGTATTTTCCTGACATTTCAGGGCCTCAAGAAATGAGATAGGCCATCAGTGCATCAGGTGTGATCAATGATTGGCACCATAGCTTGTAGACTCTATAACTTTCACACAGACCAAATAATATACACTTATTTGGATTGTTTTTACCAAAGATATGTAGCAGTATAGGTTTTGGCCCAAATTTATGAACAAAAATGACTTATTTGCAAGATTCTATCATAGAAACTAAAAAAAAGTGTTTCTTTTCAAAATTTTCGCTCTTTTTTCACTTATGTAGCAAAAAAAAAAACCCCAGAGGCGATTAAATACCCCCAAAAGAAAGCTCTATTTGTGTGAAATAAAAATTATAAAAATGTTGTTTGGGTATAGTGTTGCATGACTGAGTAATTGGCATTCAAAGTGTGAGAGCACTGAATGCTGAAAATAGGTCTGGGCAGGAAGGGGGTATAAGTGTCCTGTATTGAAATGGTTAAAAGTCATCAGCAACAGTATTTGTAGCTGCTGACTTTTAATTTTATTTTTTTGCCCAGACTGGACAACGGCTTTAAGTGAAAGATTTAAAGGATCCTGGTTTTTCATTGGGATATATATATATATATATACAGCATCTCACAAGAGTGAGTACACCCCTCACATTTTTGTAAATATTTTATTATATCTTTTCATGTGACAACACTGAAGAAATGACACTTTGCTACAATGTAAAGTAGTGAGTGTACAGCTTGTATGAAAATGTAAATTTTCTGTCCCCTCAAAATAACTCAACACACAGCCATTAATGTCTAAACCGCTGGCAACAAAAGTGAGTACACCCCTAAGTGAAAATGCCCAAATTGGACCCAATTAGCCATTTTCCCTTCCCAGTGTCATGTGACTCGTTAGTGTTACAAGGTCTCAGGTGTGAATGGGGAGCTGGTGTGTTAAATTTGGGGTTATCGCTCTCATACTGGTCACTGGAAGTTCAACATGGCACCTCATGGCAAAGAACTCTCTGAGGATCTGAAAAAAAGAATTGTTCCTCTACATAAAGATGGCCTAGGCTATAAGAAGATTGCCAAGACCCTAAAACTGAGCTGCAGCACACTGGCCAAGACCATACAGCGGTTTAACAGGACAGGTTACACTTGGAGCAGGCCTCGCCGTGGTTGACCAAAGAAGTTGAATGCACATGCTCAACGTCATATCCAAAGGTTGTCTTTGGGAAATAGATGTATGAGTGCTGCCAACATTGCTGCAAAGGTTGAAGGGGCGAGGGGTCAGCCTGTCAGTGCCCAGACCATATGCTGCACATTGCATCAAATTTGTCTACATGGCTGTCATCCCAGAAGGAAGCCTCTTCTAAAAATGATGCACACGAAAGCCTGCAAACAGTTTGCTGAAGACAAGCAGACTAATGACATGGATTACTGGAACCATGTCCTGTGGTCTGATGAGACCAAGATAAATGGTGTTGGGTGTCATGGTCTGGGGCTGCATGAGTGCTGCCGGCACTGGGGAGCTACAGTTCATTGAGTAAACCATGAATGGCAACATGTACTGTGACATACTGAAGCAGAGCATGATCCCCTCCCTTCAGAGACTGGGCCACAGGGCAGTATTCCAACATGATAACGATCCCAAACACGCCTCCAAGATGACCACTGCCTTGCTAAAGAAGCTGAGGGTAAAGGTGATGGACTGGCCAAGCATGTTTTCAGCCCTAAGCCCTATTGAGCATCTGTGGAGCATCCTCAAATGGAAGGTGGATGAGCACAAGGTCCCTAACATCTACCAGCTCCGTGATGTCATCATGGAGGAGTGGAAGAGGACTCCAGTGGCAACCTATGAAGCTCTGGTGAACTCCATGCCCAAGGGGGTTAAGGCAGTGTTGGAAAATAATGGTGGCCATACAAAATATTGACACTTTGGGCCTAATTTGGACATGTTCACTTAGGGGTGTACTCACTTTTGTTGCCAGTGGTTTAGACATTAATGGCTGTGTGTTGAGTTATTTTCAGGGGACAGCAAATTTACACTGTTATACAAGCTGTACACTCACTACTTTACATTGTAGCAAAGTGTCATTTCTTCAGTGTCGTCACATGAAAAGATATAATAAAATATTTACCAAAACGTGAGGGGTGTACTCACTTTTGTGAGATACTGTGTATATATACAGTATCTCACAAAAGTGAGTACACGCCTCGCATTTTTAAAAAAAATCACTTCACTTTCATGTGACAACACTGAAGAAATTTCACTTTGCTACAATGTAAAGTAGTGAGCGTACAGCTTGTATAATGGTGTAAATTTGCTGCCCCCTTAAAATAACTTAACACACAGCCATTAATGTCTAAACCGCCGCCAACAAAAGTGAGTACACTCCTAAGTGAAAATGTCCAAATTGGGCCGAATTAGCCATTTTCCTTCCCCGGTGTCATGTGACTCGTTCGTGTTACAAGGTCTCAGGTGTGAACGGGGAGCAGGTGTGCTAAATTTGTTGTGTTATCACTCTCACTCTCTCATACTGGTCACTGGTGTCATGTGACTCGTTAGTGTTACAAGGTCTCAGGTGTGAATGGGGAGCAGGTGTGTTAAATTTGGGGTTATCGCTCTCATATTGGTCACTGGAAGTTCAACATGGCACCTCATGGCAAAGAACTCTCTGAGGATCTGAAAAAAAGAATTGTTGCTCTACATAAAGATGGCCAAGGCTATAAGAAAATTGCCAAGACCCTGAAACTGAGCAGCACGTTGGCCAAAACCATACAGTGGTTTAACAGTACATGTTCCACCACCTGTGAAGCTCTGGTGAACTCCATGCCCAAGGGGGTTAAGGCAGTGCTGGAAAATAATGGTGGCCATACAAAATGTTGACACTTTGGGCCCAATTTGGACATTTGCACTTAGGGGTGTATTCACTTTTGTTACCAGCGATTTAGACATTACTGGCTGTGTGTTGAGTTATTTTGAGGGGAGAGTAAATTTACACTGTTATACAAGCTGTACACTTTCTACTTTATATGGTAGCAAAGTGCCATATCTTCAGTGTTGTCATATGAAAGGATATAATAAAATATTTACAAAAATGTGAGGGGTGTACTCACTTTTGTGAGATACTATATATATATATATATATATATATATATATATAGTGTTTCTTAGTATTAGGCATAAATAATATGTACAAATTGTGAACACATCCTGAATAAACTTGAACTATACCCATTTACATCATTGAGGTTTTCAAGTAGTGCTTGCTTAGCACAATTAACTCTATCTAAAATATTCATAAAAATCAGTAATAAATAGATCGGCAGCATCTATTACTCATGAAATAAGTTTGTATTCCCTGATACATCTAGGCATGAATATATATTGTACAGTATAGTCAGTGATTGCTGAAATGAAGAATTGGTTTCTGTTACAAAAGAAGCTATTCAGATCTACAAATGTAAAGTATTGGAGGCTTACGGTCCACAAGCGATTTGACATATCATCAGTATACTAGGTTAAGATAAAAAGAGATTTTGTTATTCTAGATATGTAAGTTATGTTTGCCCCTTTTTATTAATAGAGCACAGTAATAAAAAGTATACATTTTAAAACATATGTAGTTGCATATGAACCACTAATGAAAGAACTACAAAAATGCTTAGCTTTTTAAGGTGAGATGCAGTTTAAAGCTGTAATTTAATGTAAATTTAGCTTAATCATCTACTTATCTTCTGTTTCTCAGGAGTTAGTATTCCCTGAGGATATTCCTGGAACAAACAGATATACAATGACCATATCAATTGTGTCTGCCTTCCCATAATTCAGCCACTGTGTATTAAAGATATTTCAATAAAAGAGAATGATGAGTTCTTAAGACACCCCTCATCAATTCCTCACATCGTTGATACAAGCTTGACCATGTCAGTTAAAAACTGGCCCATCTGCTCCTTCTATTGTGTTTCTTAACTAGCAGTGTTATATTTTATAAGACAATCAGTGCAGTTTAGACTAACAGCACATAATCTACAGCTACAGAGTTGTTTTATGTTAGTAAAAATGTAGCTAACCACAAAAAAGAACACCCCTCAATGTCAAAAAGCACTGCTTATGCAGTGCAAAATGAATGAATATTATAACTGAGGCAAAATCAGACAATGGGGATTTGAAATTCTCAGCATTTTTTTTTTACTTTTTCATAGATGTAACTATTTTATATCTCTGACTTGTAAAGTGAATAGCAGCTCATTTACTAAGACTGATGCACCGTGAAGCACAAATAAAATTGTTTGAACTGAGCAAATGTTTCAGTGTTGTCACAGTTTTGTAATGCACCAGTCTTTCAGTTTAAATAAGCTAATTATATTCCAGGTGCATCCGAATAGAATGTGCTCAATGTGTTAAGCTCATCACAATTTCACAGCTGTGCAGGTGAAAGGTCCTTGATGCACTCTTTGCATTCAGGGCTGCTCATCTCCATATCTGTCAAAATTGAATGAATGGCTGTTTACTGTGAAAAAACTATATATCCCACAATCCATGGGTCTCTCAATCTAGTGCTCTGCAGGTGAGAGCTAAACAGCAATTAGATCTGACACAGATACAAACAGGCAGATTAACAGAGAGCTCACCATATACCTGAAAGAGATTAGTTTAATCACATTAGCACTCCACGTTTGTGATGCAACACAGAGATCCAATGGCAAGGCAGGCACTGGACACTGGGAGGCCTGAAACACGTGTCCATATGGATAGCCATAGGCAAAATAATCAGCCATGACACTACAAACTGCAGCCACAATATGTGAGCCCATCATTACAAGGTAAGGGGAGCAAACGACACAGGGAATACAACTATACTAATACCTAGTTAAAATTATGAAAACATTTGAAAGTGTACAATATCTTTATGTAACAGGAACTAACAGTTTCAAAAAACAGTTACATTACCTGCATGTGCCGGAAATGTAACTCTAACATTGGTTGGTCTCTCAACCAAATTGTCAAACCATCGAATGGCTGGTGTCATAACTGATTGCATGTGTGGCATCATGGCAGTTGAAGATCAAACAGAGGCCAATATGGGTGGGAAAATGGGAAGACCGAACCTATATGTCATATAGAGAAGAAGTGTGTGTGCAGAAATTCACATACCCAGCTTTACAATATCTTAAGTGTTTGCTAGGGACAGGAAGGTTGAAGAATCTGCAGTCCAGCCAACTGTAAAGCAACATTTTTGCTTCTGCAAATGCTGTTTTCTCCTTATATTTTTGCAATATTTTTTAAGTTGCTCTAATTGATCTAGATTCCTTCATCCTTTATAACTCATAGGAAATTGTAAATAATAATATACAGTATTATTTATAACCACTAAGTCTTTATTTTATCTTTATTTAAATTTCAAATTTTTCTTCGCAGAAGACTTATTTCACGACACAATTCACAAAAATTCTGGAATGGATCATAATGGAATGTCCTTTAAGCTTAAAATCAGACTTTTTTTTTGTTATGATAGACGGAATAGTTAGGGCCATTGTCGGGTTTTTACTGCTATGGTTTTTATTTCCTCTCACTAATGTGTCAGAAGCAGGATTTCAGGGGAACAAAAAGTAGTGAGGAATTAAAGACAGAATCAGCAATAAAAACACATTTTTCAGAAAGAGTTTGGAAATCTTGGCTTTTAATTATCTGAGCCCCAACTGGAGAGATTTCCATTCACTTCTTGTCTCTGGGACAGGGTGTCAAAAAGCACAGAAAGTGATAGGAAATCTAACCATTGGATATCACTAAAAATACATTGTAGTACAGTTGACGGATTAGAAACCCTGTCAGGTTCAATAGTTATCTGTGTCATCCTATTGTCCCACTGGCACAGCCATCTCTTCCCCATTTTTTCTACTGTGTTACAGAAATAGAAAGTAAAAACGTTTCACAAACTTTAAAAATTTTTTTAGCTAGTTGGGCTTTAAAGAATAATTTCACTGGAGTACTGGAGAGAAATGTCACATGGTGATGCTTTTCAAAAGACAAATAAGACAGTCTTATTAAATCTGGCGTAGGATCATGCAGGTGCTTGCATGCACACTAAATTGATAAATAAGTGCTCCAATGCTACAAAAGCCAACTGGCTCTGTTACCCAATCTAGAACCAGACCTTTCATGAACATCCTTCAGCCAATCTCCTCTCACTGCTTTTGCTTCTTAATTGACCGCAAAATACAATGGAATAGCACGTAAACCAATAGAAAAACAAGGAGAGAATGTAGAGGCAACTCACTGCAAGACCAGATGCACTCTGGTCCCTGTTAGAATAACACAGGCAGCTAGCTTTTATCTTGGAAACAGAGTGCATATGAGCTATGCATGTGCAGGAACCTGGAAGTGCCTTTCTTACAGTCCCATGGCAAGTTTATTAAATCCATAGATAGGAAAACCATTCGGATTTGGGTCTAACATGGGTTTGAAGCAAGCACTGATTGTTCAAAGTCCAGGAGAACGTATGCAATATTTTGCTGGGCCAAATTCTTTGTAACCATATAAAAGGGTGGCAACTATTTGTCAGTGTGCATTGGAGTAGTGTAGCTGTGGTTATACAGTGCTATACTGTGCTACATTCTGCTAAATCACTGTGGATTGCATTGCAGTGCACTAAACCTCAATGTGGCTGAAAAAGCCTTACTTTTCTTCTTGTTTCAGGTACAGACCAGCTAGTTGTCTGCAACTCCTGCTAACCCACCTTCTTCTTCCTCCTTCCCCCCCTCATTCTGCTAATCCCACCATTGTCCCGAAAACTGGTAATGAGGAGTTGGTGGAAGTATTTGATCACACGATGATCACTGACTTGCCGCAGGAGGATAATCTTGGTCATGCATGGGTATTCCATGTTCCAGATATTGAGGATTAGGCAGGGAGCAGAAAGAGGTAGTGATATTCCACCAGCTGCAGCTTACTGCCAAGTGGGCTTTAGCAATGAGGATGGGGTGGATGAAGAGATAGTTAGCAGACCGTACGCAAGTGACACTCATTGGAGAGGAGGAAACTTCTGAGGGAGGCAAGACAGAAATTTGGGAACATTTTGTAGGGGAAGGGGCATATTGCAGATGGTTGCAGGGAGCAGTCATCCTAATCCATCTAGCATCACTGTCTCACAGGTACAGGCCATTACCATCCACAGAGCAATGTAGTGTGGGCCTTTATAACAACTGTTGTTGTCTGTAGCCTTTGCTTGCAGTGTATCTGCCATGGTAAAAGTACCAGCCATGTGAGTACCACATGCATAAGGAGACACATGACTCTGCACCACAAGTTGGAAGGAGCAGCACCTCATGTGACAAGAGGGCAGCAAAAGTCCAACACTACTCCTCATTACTCATTTGCCACCTCACCCTCTCTCCAGAAGATTCCCCTGCTACATCCACAGCAACTTCTGCGACCTATAGGGACTGGGTTTGGAAGTCTCACAAGGGGTTACAGATGTTTAGGACATGCCACAGTGAGCTGCAAAGAGGGTCATGGAACCACCCACCCCCTCATCTCCAGCACCATTCTTCCCAAGGCAGATGTCTCTTCCGCAGCTGTTTGAGTGCAAGAAAAAATATTCCCAAATCACCCCCACATCAAGCATTAAGGGCAGCTTGGTAAAACCGCTAGCTTTGCAGCTGCTCCCATTCCATATTATGAAGCAGCTGAGTTTTTGGCCTTTGCTATAACACAGTGGTAGGTACCCATTCACCACTATTTTGCCCAGAAGGCCAACCCAATCCTCTACCAGCATGTGGAATGTAATGAGTCACAGAATGGAGCACACTGCTGGAACTGATGGTACCTCCTAGTGTCTTTATGTTGGTGACAGAGCAATCACCTGTACCCTGCTCTTCATCCTCTGACTGCTTGGGAACACCAGCCCCCCAAGACACACCAGAGCAAGATTCAAGGCTAAACGCTGTTATGTTGTTTTGCAATTGGTATACCTGGAAGACAGAAGCCACATTGGGCCAGAGATTCTGGTAGCTGTCCAAGCAAAGAGGTGGCTGAATCCACACCATCTTCTGCCAGGAAAGGTTATGTGTGAGGACACTACACTAACCTGCTGGTGCCCCATCAACAGAGAAAATTCACACCGCACTTAACTTTGCCTGACATGTCTTCTCAACCTGCTGGTGCATCTGTTTCTCAATAAGTACCCTAACTTTCATTAGGTCCTTCATCAAGCTACAAGAGCAGGCAGAAGAGGAGTAAGAGGAGGGGGAGTTTTGGGGTGTTGGTGGTGAGTAAAAGAAAAAAGCGAGGGAGGCTCCAAGGAGTGTATTTCACCCTTCCCAAAACCTAGGAGTTGCTCATGGGTAGGGTGAGATGGTTTGCGACAGTGTTGTCCTCAGTGACACCAAGGACTCGGGGTCTTCTGCTGCAGGTAATTTATGGTGAATTGGCTCAATTGCCAGTGCAAGGACCACATAATTCAAGGCATAAAATGGCCCATCTATTGCCACTATCCGAGTCAGAGTGCAAGATGTGATACTTTAAGCAGCATTAGAATCTCTTTACTGCATTTCCTGATGGTGGCAGTATCCCCTCTCTTGACCAACTTGCATTCAATCTTCCAAACCCTGAAAGGAGGAGAAGCAGTAGTGACGACTTCTTAAAAGATGTTTTTAAGAGTTTTCTAAACTACAGAATCTGGCTAAAACAGCTCCTAGACCACCTGATTGCTAACTACATCAGGTCCAGAGCTGATGTGTGCACTCTTAGTGAGGACAATCTGGAATATCAGGGGTCGAGGCTGGACCACTGGCCAGAGCTTGTATGGTTAGCACTGGAGCTTCTGGCTTCCCCACAGCCAATGTGCTGTCTCAGAGGGCCTTCAGCAAAGGATGAGGTTTCATTACAGAAGGATGAATTCACCTGTCCCCTGACAGTGTGGACCAATTCACTTCCACTAATGTGAACCAGTGTTTGATTACCAATGATTACAAAACCACTGCTGCTGATGCTACGTACGGAAAATGTACATTTTATTCCACCCCCTAATAAAATTGATACCATTAGCAGCCACGAATTGGGGTCAGGCTCGAACACCAATAGCAGCAGAGAGGTTCAAGGGAATTAGTCAGCTGGAAATGTACAAGTACTTCCCCCCAGCAGATGACACATGCTCACCTGAGGCGTTGGTCTAAGCACTAACCAGTATTCACCAGAGCTATTGATGGTGGAAATGGGTTTTGGTACATGTTAGTACCAGGTCGCTGTTCTCAAGATTGCCCCACCGGGTGGTGTGCAATCAAGGCCACATAGCATTGGACATCCTTCTTGTAACCTTGCAACCAAAAGAAATGTGATAAAAATGCCCAGCAAATTTACAGTCATGAACCATCCTGAGAGCTTCTACCTGAGCAGATTCGGGTACATAAAGATGATGCACCCGAGTCCAAAAGTAGAGTTGAGCGGACACCTGGATGTTAGGGTTCGGCGAGTTCGGCGGGTTTGGCCGAACTTCGCTAAAAAGTTTGAGTTCGGCCCCGAACTTGACTCGAACTTGAAGTTAATAGTGACCCAAACTTTTGGGAACTAAAATGGCTCTAAAAAAGTCCTGGAAAGGGCTAGAGGGCTACAAAAGGAAGCAAAATTGGGTAAGAGTAGGACATGTGCCCTGCAAACAAATGTGGATAGGGAAATAACTTAAAATCACATAAAAAAATAAATAATGGAGGAGGAGGTGGATGTGGAGTAGGAGGTTGAGGAGGCGGTGACCGTGGTGGTGTAGGTGGAAGTGGCGGTGGAGGAGGAGGAGGTAGCCAAAACTGTTTTTTGTTTGTTTGGGTTTTTTTCTAATTGGGGTAGCCCCCAAAATATTGAGACATATATATATATAAAAAAAAAGATCACTATCTGCAGACAAACCCAGAGATGTTCTAGCATGGGTTCACTTTTTCCATATAAAATGTTCCATGGTTTATTTTTCATGTTTCTCCTGTTACAAATTCCAATAAAGACTATGTTCTATAAAAAAGAATAAGTTGACTTAAGTATAACAACGGCTGTGTGAGGCCGGTATAAATGTCTATTCTGCACAAGGTACAGACAAGTCTTGTGGGATCCAGGCCTGGTTCATTTTAATAAACGTTAGCTTGTCCGCGTTGACTGTGGACAGGCGGCTGCGCTTCTCTGTGATAATTCCCCCTGCCGTGCTAAACACACTTTCAGACAATACACTGGCTGCAGGGCAGGCCAGCACCTCTAAGGCATAAAGGGCAAGCTCAGGCCATGTGCCCAATTTGGAGACCCAGAAGTTGAATGGGGCAGACCCATCAGTCAGTACATGTAGGCGTGTGCACACATACTGTTCCACCATGTTGCTGAAATGCTGCCTCCTGCTAAGACGTTGCCTATCAGCAGGTGGTGCTGTTTGTTGTGGCGTGCTGATGACAAAGCTTTTCCACATTTCGGCCAAGCTAACCCTGCCTTCTGAGGTGCTGGCGGTGCCACAGCTGTGTTGGCGACCTCTTCCTCCTCCTATGCCATCGCCTTGTGCTTCCACTGAGCTCCTGGTGTCCTTTGGGAATGCCCTCAGCAATGCGTCTACTAGCATAAGAGACTGCTGCATGACTTGGGGCTCAGACTGCTTGGCTGATTTATAAGGGGCTGAGGTGAAAGACAGATGGCCATGGGGTTCAGGTGCCAACTCTGAGCTCTCAGCAAGGGGACCGGGTGGGAGACAATGTGAAGGAACTGGAGGCATTGTCAGCCACCCAATCTACTATCATCTATACTTGTTCTGGCCTCACCATTCATTGAGCAGCATTCGGGCCTACCATATAACGTTGAAGGTTCTGTCGGCTACTCGCACCTCAGGAAGGTGTTTCACTTGTGCGTGTAGCTGGCACAGATCGACCACGTCCTCTCCTTGCAACAGGAGCTTCACCAACACCAGCAGCACCAGCAGCACCACGACCACGTCCCTTATTTGACGCTCTCCTCATTCTGGACGCAAATGTACTATTTAGCATTATTTTTTAAACCTGCAATGTCGACGCACTTTTTAATTTTGTGCAAGAAATGCACAGCAAGGTGCAAATGTACTATGTAGCACTATTTATTATTCTTTTTTTTAAACCAGCAATGTATGGTTTTTATTTTTGTGCAAGAAATGCACCACTGGTCGCAAATGCAGTATTTAGAATATTTTTTTTTTAAAACCAGCAATGTAGATGCACTTTTTATTTTTGTGCAAGAAATGCACCGCTAGCCGCAAATGTAGTATTTAGAATATATATTTTTTAACCAGCAATGTAGATGCACTTTTTATTTTTGTGCAAGAAATGCACCACTGGCCGCAAATGCAGTATTTAGAATATTTTTTTTTTAAACCAGCAATGTAGATGCACTTTTTATTTTTGTGCAAGAAATGCTCCGCTGGCCGCAAATGTAGTATTTAGAATATATTTTTTTTAACCAGCAATGTAGATGCACTTTTTATTTTTGTGCAAGAGATGCCCCACTGGCCGCAAATGTAAAAAAAAAAATGTAATTTGTCTAACTGCAATGTAAAAGCAGTATTTAAATATGCCAAAATGTTGCCAACTGAACTAACAGAACACGATTAAAGTAGTGTCCCTGACACAAAAGCAGTTGCAAGTGCAGTGCACTTGCAAAAATGGCTGCCCACCTAACAAAAAAAAACGCCCACCTAACAAACAGAAAAATTGCTTAGGTTTTATATGAGGCAATTTGCTTAGCAAACAAAATGTACTCTAGCAAACAAAAATCTCCTCTAGCACCCACCCACCAATAAATCGCTGTTTTTAACAGATTTTCTAAAGTAATCTTTCCCTCACAGCAGCAGCAGCATCCTCTCCCTACACTAGTATGAGATGATTTTCTAAAGTTAATCTGTCCCTCACAGCAGCAGCAGCATCCTCTCCCTACACTAGTATGAGATAATGTGACATGCAGCACTACGTGATTCCAGCTTATATAGAGGCTGGGTCACATGATGCACTGACAAATCACAGCCATGCCATTAGTAGGCATGGCTGTGATGGCTTCTAAGGGCAAACTAGTGAAATGCTTGTTGATTGGTTGCCCTGCAGCTATTCAACAGGTGCGAAAAAATACCCGAACCCCAGACCCGAACCGGGTTCGGTACACGGACACCCTAAAGTCTGGTACGAACCCAAACTTTACAGTTCGGGTTTGCTCAACTCTATCCAAAAGCCATTCTTATAATCAAGGTTACTTTCCTTAGGAGGATAATTAAGAAGCGGGTTATCATTATACCCCTATCATTGTATTTTCTTAATTACTTAGGAGCAGGCCAATCCACCACTGCTTTGAATTTATTAGGATCAATGCTCATTCCTTCTAATATGTTTTGTGAGATCTGTAGAAGCTGTCTGTGACAGCATATCGGGATGATATTCTGATTTTTTTCTGATAATTTGGAGGAACATAGTGAGCATGTCTGCACTGCCACGAAAGACTAAGGAAGAATCAACTTCAGATTAAACTCGTGAAATGTGAGTTTGAACAAACTCAGATCCAGTTCTTGGAATAAAATTTTTCTTTAGTGAAATGTCAAAAAGTTGTGGGAGCATTGCAGATGCCAAAGGGCATGACCAAAGACTCATAATGTCCATATCTGGTTCTTATAGCAGTTTTCCATTTGCCTCCAAGACAAATGCAGAAAGGTTTAATGCCCCTGTAAATTTAATTTGCTTAAGACTTTGGCAGAATGAAGTCTTTCCAACATTTCAGTAATCAGGGAGTGTGGATATAATAGTGATCTTGTTCAAATCCCATAGTGGACACAAGATGGAGTCTTTGTAATCGACAAAGAATAAGGTTGCCCCAGGAAGACTGATAAAGCCCCTCTCTATATTCTCATCAAGCTCCCCCTGAGCAACTTTAGTTCAGGTTCTGCTAGAGAATGAATATGGCCAAAGGGTATATCTGCCACTGAAGCAATTCAATGGGAAAGTCATACAAGCGATAAGGGAGTAGTTGATCAGCATTCTTTTCTGTCACAAACATCTTAGAACTCATGATACTGTGGAGGCAGCTTATCATTCAACTGGGTTGTTACCACTACCAATTGTGGATCTCTGGTTGATGGAGGATATGTTTTTAGACGTAAAATGTATAGTTTATGTCCCCCAATTGATGGAGGGATTTTGGAGAGAGAAACAAGTAATGCTCAGAATGATAGGGAATTTAGGTGATGAGATCAGCTGATAATGAGATCAGTCTCATAATAGTCAGCCTCATGGGTAACAGGTCCTGAAGATAACGGTGAAGCATCAACCTTCTCCATATCAGTAGGAGCTGGTTTAGTTCTCATTTGAATATTATTTCTTTAGATGAATTCTACATTTATAAAGTTCTCCCCAGGCCCGGAGTCCAGCATAGCTGAGCATGGAATTTCACAGCCCTCAGTGAGAAATGTAATGGGGGTGACAAAATATGGTAGTAGAGAATTAACTTTATTATCTTCATGAATCAATGGGAGACAAACTGCGAAATGTAATTTATTAGTTCAGGCACTATAACATCAGTGGCAACAATTGTCATTGGGACAACTAACTGCATAATATCCAGAAACACCACAATATAAGCATTAGTTCTTTGAATGTGTTCTTTCTTTCTCCTTAGTAGAAATAGATCTTCTATTAGCATCCACCTGCATAGGTTTCTGAATGTCAGAATCCTGAAGAACTTTTGGGGCCTTCTAAGTGTACTGACTGGTAGAAAAATGCATGTCTCCATTACTTCCTAGAATTCCCAATCTCACCTTCCTTCTTTTCGCAAGTCTTTGAACAATTCAAACACATAATCAAATAAAGGCATCAAGATCTTTAGGAGCTTCTACTCTGCTTTACTTATTGAGAGAGCCCTTGAATAAACTGACTTTTTTTGCGCTGCTAAATTCCAATTGTTAAATGAAATCCATCATCAGAATTCAGCTGTGTACTCTGCAATTGAGCTTGTACCCTGTTGTAAATGGTGAAACTTTGCTTTGGCATTAGCACAGCAGTTGGGATAATTAATAATCCATAGCGGTCACAAAAAAATCTAAATGGATAACATTGTCCTGCTCCACATAATGGAATGCCCAGGCTAAGGCTTTCAACATCAGGAGGTTGAGTACAAACAGTGCCGTTTTACTCTCAGAAGTAAATGCAGCAGGTTGCATCTGAAAATACATAAGACATTGATTAAGGAAACCTCTGTAATGGCGACGGTCTCCATTGAACTTGAGTGGTAAAGGCCTTTGTGTGTTAGTATCTACAGCAGCAGTATCAGGGGAACATACGTCCCACAATTGTTTATGCACATCAAGGATGTCGTGTTGAAGCTTTCACCTCAATTTATAATTCAAAAGATCTTTCCTCCTAGTTTATTACCAAACTCCCACAACTCAGCAATTTACTGCATGAGAGGAGCCACAGTAACTGGTACAATGGCCTTCATGTTTTAGGCCAGATTATTCTGTTATGGGCTGGTATCAGGCTCAGAGACCAATGGCTGAAGTAGTAGAGCAGTTCACAGGCACTCAGCTGGAAAGAGAACCAAGGAATGCCCAGGATGATAGAGAATTTGGGCAATAGTGATCAACTGAAAGCTTATAGTCTCATGGTGGTCAGCTTCAATTTGGAGCTCAAGAGGAACCATTTCATGGGTAACAGGTCCTGAAGGTGCGTGAGTCTAAGCACTAACCAGAGCTCCTTATGATCTGATGGTGGAAATAGGTTTTGCTGCGTGTTAATTCTGGGTTGCCATCCTAAGGATTGTCACACCAGGAGGTGAGCAGATAAAACAGGTAGAGATCAAGCAGATGTGTAGTCAGTAAACAAGCCCAGGATTAGTAAAAAGTAGTAGTTGGATGGGATCAGATGGGAGCATAGTCGATGAGCAACGACTCGGTAACGAGTGGTAGCAAAGATAAGGATAGCAGCAGGTAAGCAAGGAGCAAAATATCGGTTGGAGAGAGCACAATAATCTGCCAAACAGTAAAGGCAGAGATATTGCTTAAAACATGAAGTTCATGGAGGGGGGGAGGGTTATAGAGAAACACCACTGAGATTGCAGGTTCAGACACAGGTCTTGGCACTTATTCTGCCACCTCTCCTGGCCTATTACAGTGCTACAGCACTATAAAGGTACCACACAATGTTTTCGCTGCTGGACCTCATCTGCCAAATTTTTAATACTTCCTGCAAGGTAAAACCTTAGGGTTTGTTGCCTATTTTAGTGCTCCAGAACTGTAAAGTTGAAACATAATGGTTCTGCAGCTTCACCTCAGCTGTCACAAAGTTTATTTCAGGCTAAAACCTTCCTTATCTCTCCCTTTTATCTTGTGGCCTAACCAAGCAGCTTACATACTGCCCAGCCACTGTACAATGTTTGTGTCTATTGTCACTTCCATAATACACTCACTTGAATGTATATTGTTAGATAAAAACTGCCTCCTCTCTATCTCTTTTATTGCTGCCTAACCAAGCTGCCTACATACTGTCAAGCCATTGAATAATATTTGTGGCTTTTGTCTCAGGTAATATATTTTATTTTTTATTGTAAGCCTGTATTTTCTCTTTCTATCTGCTGCTTATTCAAGTACTTGCATACTGTCTGAATGCTAGCCAATTTCAACCAAAGTGCTGCACTATTAGAAACTCATACAATAAAAAAAAAAGGAAAAGAAAATGAAATCAAATGTGCACAATGAACCCCAAGGAAAGGGGCAAATCCTCACTTATAATTCCACAATGCTAGTCCTCCATTCATAAAATGGTGTGCTGCAGCATGCTTGCAAATGAATCCTTGCAGTAAGTGTAGCCAGTGAAGGTGTTAACTATATTAAGGCCAGCATGTCTAAATATAGAAGACATCAATTCCAAATATTTATAATTTTAGAGATTTTAGAGAACTTTTAGAGAATAGTACATATATATATATATATATATATATATATATATATATATATATATAGTGTATTTTTTAGATGGGCTGGGCGGGTTTTCATTATCCTGACTGGATCGCGGTGATCGGTGGTGAGGTGTCTCAGTCTGACACACCGCATTACTAATCTCGGTAAACAGCCTCCATCAGAAGCTCTTTACCACGTGATCAGCCGGGACCAATCACAGGAAGAGCCGTATATTGGCTTTTCCTCTACTCATGTCTATGGATGCGAGTAGAGTTGATCAGTGGCTCTCCTGACAGAGGGGGTCTGCGCTGATTGTTTATCAGTGCAGCCCCTCCCTGCAGATCATCAGCCAGGACCACCAGAGAGCCCACGAATGCCCACCAAGGATGGCACCCACAGATGCCCACTCAGAACCACAGAGGGATGCCCACCCAGGACCACCAGGAATTCCGCACAGGACCACCAGGTATGGCACACTCTGTACTATAGGTATGGCACTCAGTGCCATCTCTGATGCCTGCCAGTGCCTCATTTGCAGTGCTGCCTGCCAGTGCCAGCTATCAGTGCTGCCTATCAGTACCCACCTATCAGTGCCACCTATCAGTGCCCAGTGCCACCTATCAGTTCCCATCAGTGCCGCCTATGAGTGCCCACCAGTGCCGCCTATCAGTGTCCATCAGTGCTGCATATCAGTACTCATCAGTGCTGCTTCTCAGTGCCGCCTATCAGTGCTGCATGTAAGTGCCTCATCATCAGTGCCCAGTCATCAGTGCCAATCAGTACTGCCTCATCAGTGCTTGTCAGTGCAGCCTCATCAGTGCCCATCAGTGAAGGAGAAAACATACTTATTACAAAGTTTTATGACAGAAACCAGGAAAATGTTTTTTAAAATTTTCGGTCTCTTTTTATTTGTAGCACAAAAAAAAACGCAGAGATGATTAAATACCAGCAAAAGAAAGCTATTTGTGGGGAAAAAAAATAGTAAACATTTTGTTTGGGTACAGCGTCGCACGACCGCGCAATTGTCATTCAAAATGTGACAGCACTGAAAGCTGAAAATTGGTCTGGGCGGGAAGGGGCGTAAGTGCCTGGCATTGAAGTGGTTAATCATCCACTATTTTTTATATTTTATGGATAGGGAGATTTTTAATATTGCACCTTTAGATGGCACTGAGTAATATACACATTTATGTGGATAAGACTATAGGGGTTTTATCACAGAGTGCGCTAATCAATAAGTACACATGGAGTGTATTTATATATATATACGACTTAATCACATGGATTTTATACAGAATCCAAACAAGTGGTCTGGTTTTAGCATTATAGAGGCAATTTGACAGGTTTTAAGTTGAGTAAGCAGCAAATATTATTTTGCTTCTGATTGGGTGTAGTAGATGGGGTTAAGTGTGACCAAAGGTGAAAACAGAGGCCACTCACTCCTGAAAACGTACATTGGCTTTTATATTTTTACTCAATAAACTGCACTTTCCCCTTTGCATTGATCATTACATTTTTTTGTGGGATATGAGTAATTGATGCTATACAAGAAGCAACAGTGGAGTGAGTCCTTAGGGTAGCCCAAAGCATTGTTTAACTTGCTTGGTAACACAAGGAGTCAGTTACATCAGGTGAGTGCGGGAGAAGCTGGGGATCACCTGGATTGCACACAGGCAGCACAAATGAGAATATCACCATTGGATTGGATGAATTTCTACTTGTGACAAATTTTCATTTGGGAACAGCATAAGCAGTGAACACTTTGTTAGGAATACACTGGGATTGATTTACTAAAACTGGAGAGTACAAAATCTGGTGCAGCTATGCATGGTAGCCAATAAGCTTCCAACTTGAGCTTGTTCAATTAAGCTTTGACAAAAGACCTGGAAGCTGGTTAGTTTCTATGCAGGGCTGTGCCATATTTTGCTCTCTCCAGTTTTAGTAAATCAACCCCATAATGTTAAGTTGGAGTTTTTGACACAAATTGTGTCTTTATATTGTTGACACTGTATTTTATCATTGGTTGAGCAGTGCTGCACCCTCTGTGGGATTTTTGTTGTTTCAGTCTTCAGGGTGCATTGGCACCTTGTGGCAGCAGATGAGTTTATATCTATTTCTTTTATAGCGCATGTGTTTCAATTTCAACCATACAATAACTAAAGTCTATATTGTGAATTTTTGGGGAATAATTAGGGATACAGGGATGAGGTGTTTTTCACAGAATGTGGGGTTGTTGTTTTAAAGTGTATTTGTGCGCTGTTTTGCTTAACTTTCAAAACAATGCAATGTGGTACTGTGAAAAAGCTCATAAACTATACTATTTCAAGTAGAACTATAGACAAAACATGTTTTTTTGAATTTTCGATAGAATGCGTTCAGGGAGGTGGGTAGGGTCTCACAGCCCTTCTCTTTGCACAGGGGTACCCATCAGGGGTGCCCTCTGTCCCCTCTACTGTTCGCTGTCACGGTGGAGCCCCTGGTGGCAATGATTCAATCAAACCCAAACATCTATGGCTTTAAATATGGTGGGGTACAGGAAAAAATCATGTTATATGCGGATGACGCATTGCTTCTCCTCTGGGACACTTCTGGGTCCCTGGGGGAGGCGATGTCGGTCATATCCAGGTTTGGTAGGTACTCGGGTTTGATCATAATTTGGGCCAAATCTTCTATCATGCTACTGGATTCTGCACAGGATACCCGGACAGTCTCAATACAGAATATCCCGGTGTCTTCTAGCTTCAAATATTTGGGCATTCAGATTACCCCAGACCCACTGGAGTATGTGTCCTTGAACATAATGCCGCTGCTAGGCCGAATTAGGGACAAGATTAAGGTTTGGTCTAAACTGAAAATATCTTTACCCGGCAGGGTGAACCTTATAAAAATGGTCTTTATGCCCCAACTTCTTTATGCCCTGCATAATACTGCGGTAGTGATACCTTTGAAAGTGTTTTGCATCATCAACATGGCCCTCCGATCCTTTCTGTGGCTGAAAAAGCCTTCTCGGGTTAAATTGGAGCAACTGCAGAAGCCAAAGGATGCTGGGGGACTGGCATTACCAAACCATTGGCTGTACTACTTGGCATCCCAACTGCAGGATATCGCAAGGGCTATGCTGGTGGAGCGAGGGGGGGGGGACCCAGTGACGGGCTCCTCTGTTCTTCTAATGTGGCATGTAACACAAAATGTAGGGGGGGCAAGGGGCCTAGAGGCCCTGGCCTATGCTAAATCAAATAAACGGTACCCCACTTATGTTCTTATGCAGAAGGTGTGGCTTAAGGCTAGACAGCTGCAAAATGTAAATGGGTTCATTGAAATGAGTCCTATCTGGATCAACAAATAAAACCCAGAACTCTTGGCGCTAGATAGCGGGCCTAGGGGGGCGAGATATGGGGTTACGGACTTAAAACATATTTTCTGTAATGGCAAATTGTTGACTTTCCCTGAATTAAGACATAAATAAGAGGTCCCACAAAGCATGTATTTTTATTACAATTACAGCGCGCAGTCAGAACACAATCAGAGGGGACAATATGGGAGTTCCCCCAGACACCAATATTTAATTATATGAGGGAAGACTCCCTCTTTAAGGGGTTCATCTCCATCTGTTACTCCATGCTGGCGGCCCTCTTTCTGCTGGGCTTCCCCACTGGGGTGATTGATAAATGGGAGAGAGATGTGGAGGCTTTTGAAGAAGACCAGTGGGAGGAGGCTTTGCAGGCGGTAGTAACCAGCTCTCTTAATGTGGCGCAGAGAGTATCACAGCTATACTTAGCTCTTAGAGCACACCTGACGCCTGCCCGATTGTGTGGGATGGGATTGAGGGAGGACTCCAGCTGTACTAGATGCCTCAGGGACCATGGGGATTTGATCCACTTACTGTGGCAGTGTCCAAAGCTTCATCTATACTGGACTGGGGTGATAAACACAGTCAACTCGGTGTTTCAGGTGACTGTACCCAGTGACCCAAAACAATGTATACTGGGCATCTTGGATGACTTACCTGTTGAGGAGCTTACTAGGACGGCCTTAGCTAGAGCCCTTTTTCAGGCCCGTAAACTAGTGTTGAAGCATTGGAAATCTGAGGATCCCCCTATGCTCAAAGAATGGATTGGGCACATGGGAAGTATACTTAGGATGGATAAATATATATACCAACACAGGGGATGCCCCCAGAGATTCAGCAAAATATGGGACCTATGGCTAGATACTCTAATGACCTATGGCTAGATACTTTAACGACTTTCCCCAATGGAATTGGTAATGGGCAGAATGCTGGGGCAAGGGCTCATTGCTCATCTTATTAACCTGTAGGCCTCAGACTAACGTGCAGATGATGCACTGTCCCCCGGCTGAGGGAACGGTGGACGGGGTATACTTAGATGGTTGAGTGGGGGGACAATGAGGATAGGCAATGTGCTGGTGTGGTAGGGGGTTGCTTGACTAAACAGAATATGGCAGGGTGCTTCTTTATTGTTTGTGTTGTTAATGCAAATGTTTAGGTAAGCAGGAATGTGAAACAGTGATTATATCGCTTGCAACGTGGCTTTTGAAAACCACATGAAACAGTGATATTATTACTTGTCTGAAAAATGCATCTTGATGCACCAGTACCTGTCTTACCTGTTCTTATAAGCTAAAATAAAGCCTCTTTGATTCAAAAAAAAAATTTCAATAGAATAGTGGAGCGTTATAACCTGTCAGAATTTGTTTTTGCCATCTGTGTCTCATTGGGGAGATTTACCTTAACATCCTTTCCTATAGCTGAAATAGGAAGTGAGAGGAGATCCCTGCAATTTAAGGGAACCATTTGGGACCCCGCAGGTCAGCAGAACTAGGGTCCCCATTGGAAGAGTTGCCTCTATTGCTTTTCTGGGGACAACCCAAAACTTGGGATTTTCTTTTACTTTCACTTTAAATGATAATGATAAACAGGATAAATAAAGAGGATGAATCTCCCTAACAGGGACGCAGACAGCAATACAAATGTAATAGGTGCTATAATCTATTGGTACTCTATCCAAAACTAAAAAAGGTTTTGCCTTTAGTTATACTTTAACTGTTGTGCCACTGACCAACTTCTACAAAGTGGAGGGTTTTATCTTTTACCATATAAGTTATAGATCTATTATGGCTGCTACAGTACTGCCTCCATCAATTTCAGGCCTATTACAGCTGGTTAAAAAAATAGATGATGCAGCCAAAACGACATTGTAATAAAGTCAATTACATTTCCAAAAAAAGTGATGTCATAATACTGTGCCACTGATGCTGTCCATGAAAGGCATCTCCCAAGAATATAGTTCAAAGTATCCTTCTTTTTCCAATGTTACCCTCAAAGTATCATTAAAAGGATCCTCTCTCCATTGTATGTTATTTTTACATTTTTGTTTTGCTTTGTTAAATGTCCCTTTTGACAATGTCCAACTCCCTGTTCCATTTTTGACAATGACTTGCCTTTTAGCCATAAATTGACCACTTCCATAGGTATGAATGCTAAATTTGGGCATTCACCCATCTCTTCCCATAAGCTTACCTTTAGTGAATTTGGTAGTAATTTCATTAATGTGGCATACCTAAATGCCCTGATATTTCACCATTGGAGTACAAAGAACCAGTGCAGAGACTTTTATATTATGTATCATATCATCATGCCATGTAAGACATCATACAAACTGGGTACATGGTTCTGCAATAAGGTACATTGCACCAGGTGTAATATAAGCATAGAACGGTACATGGTAAATGGCTTCATTCCTCTATATGTTGTAAAAGCAAATTCCATTTTTATCAGATTGCTTTGTAATAAACACAAATTTATAATATGCACGCCACTAGTTCTTAATTTTAACCTTATTTTAATGCACTGCACATTAAAATTTGTAGATAGGTATAAACCATACATACTGCACCTATAAATTAAAGTTCAAAAATTATGTGGAAAATTAAACACTGTTAAATGAAATACCGGTACTAAAGAAATCAAGTTGCAGAGGCATCTGATGCTTCAAAATGTTTGCTTTGGAACCCCTATATAGTATGTGATGTTATATGCAAAATATGCCATTTTTTAATTGCTTTTTATAGAAGGAATTTGCGCTTTAATTGCAAGATGTCTATAGACAATCTAAGTACATGCAAAGGTTTATAAAACACAGAGCATGAATGACATATTAAGGTGGTCTTTCCTGGAGATAGTCACCTGATAATTATTTAGCAGACTGTAATTTATGATAAGGCTCAAAAAGGAGCAGAAAAGGGAACACCAAAAGCCGAAGCTGATCATTGAGCATTTAGTGGTCACCTAAGTCATCACATGAGCTTATCACTGAAAGAGCAGACGGTCCATCTGCTGCTATGAGCTGATAGGCAAGTCCTTCCCCAAAGGCTGGCTATAAATCATATTTATGTTTCACGGTTATGGTCCATGCAATGCATTCTGTGGACACAGCTATTGGTAGCACATGAGCTAGGGTCAGGTGAAGATAAATCACTGTAGGCATTAAAAAAACCCTCAATGCTCAAAGAAATGTTAGGTAAAATGCATGTTAACATTTTCACTGTTTAACAAAAATGCTACAACTTCTACTGAATGTGTGCTAAATGCAAGTTTAGGTGAATTTAATATTTACAAGTACTTTTTTTCTTCTGCAGAAATGTGATGACTCAATAGGCATCTACAAAGAGTGGGCTTATGCTTGTATGAAGCTGAGGTCTCAATGGAAATCCATTGTACCAATAGGCTGGCATCTAGATCTGGCCAGATATTCAATGGATTGGGGGAAAAAGCATTGCCAGCATAAGGACACATTAGTCCAGACTCATGTGCCAGATAATACAAGCTACCTTGCGAAAAAGTAGATGTAGTCCATAACGAAATTCCATTATATTTGCTAAATTACTGTGTATAATAAACAAACATCTTTTTTTCAATAAAATACTCATCTTTTTTCACCCTTTGTTACAACTCAGTGTTGCTTATTAATTTCCAACAGCTTTGCAACCAATTTCTGTTTACTTGTACTTTAGTGATGGCTGCATGGCATTTTTAAGTGTTTTATGGTGGTGACAACAGTGAACGCGCCTGCATAATCTGTTTTGAAATGGTCACTTTCAAAGCTTATTTGACAGGGTGAAAATAGAGGAACATAACAGGAAGTGTCTGAACAAGGACTTTACTGGCCCCTCATTGCATGAATACTAGGTATTATCGTAATGAAATCTGCAGCCTTAAAAAGGTTGAAAACTATGATTTAATTTAATACACTATACTTTATTTATTTTAACTGTTTGAACCATCTTTAAGTAAGCTTTATACAGTATGTTGATGTAATTTCAAGTGTTGTTTTCAATCTCTGTAATTCTGCAGGTTCCAGTAAAAATGCCTGGTGACCCTGTTCTTTTTCTTGTTCAGGCACTTCCTATTATGGTGTGACAACTGTCTCTTAATTGTGCTCCTGCATTATCACTCTGTCATATGTGATCCAACTGCAGATTACAATTAGCTGTGAAGACACACATTGCACAGGCATGGTCCAACTTTATAAATATTGGTGAATAGGTCCAGAGTAAAAGTGTGCAGAAGCCAAGAGAGCCATATCCTGGAGAGCATAGAATGAGGGGTAATCATGGAGTTCTTTAAATTGAATGATAGGAAATGCATTCTCAAGTGTTCCTTTTTTTGTCCATCATCCCATTTTCCACTCTTATTTTTTTGTGTGTGCTGCCACTATGATCACCACCAATGATAATTGGGTTCCAATGTTCCCAATACAAATTTGGGCATACAGCACCAGTGCAGTAATGTACCTCTAATGATGTGTATCCCATGTTGAGCTGGCTTCTGCTTACCGTTTATAATTCACCTCTCAGTGATGTTGGAGACCCCCCCCCCACCCTTCACAGCTGTGACCTGAGGCACTGAGGTTAATAGAAACAGCTGACATTGTGAAGGATCACGCCATTTACCCTCCCCTTCCTCTCCCCTCAGCTATTCAAATAACTCTTGGTATTATTCTCCCAGAATGCAACATGGTCTGTGAATAGATGAGGATCAAATTAATTACAGGATCTGTTATCCTATTTTGAATGTTTTGTGTACCTCTATGGGCTTCTGAGAAAATATAGTCCTACACATAAACATTAATTAAAGTAATTTTGGGATTAAAAGTTAACATAAATGACTGCTTCAGGTCCGGCTGCATTTCATCCCATGTCAACCACCAACCACCCAGGTAACAATATTGCTTGTTCACAACTAACTTACCCATATCTTGAAAAATTATGAGAAAATTGTTAAAAGTAATTTTGTTTCATGCACCTATTTAAAAAATGAAGTGCATTAAAACTAAATCTGAACACCACAAACCAAAAACTCTATTTCGTTTTTTTTTTATTATTCTAAGCAAACTTACCCCTGCATCCATGTCTCCATGTTTTATTTTGCTGAGAAATCACCTCCTCCCCTCCTGAGGACTCTTGGGATGTATGTCATCATTTGCCTAGGCCTAGAAACCAGGAAGGAACTGAATAAATGTATAAAAACGTTTAAAACAAGTAAATATGATATACTTCCCTATCTATTTATTAATGATAGCAGCTTTAAAGTTGTAAAGGCAGAAGGTTATTATCTTAGTGCATTAAGATAAAAAGCTTTCTGTGTGCAGCATCCCCACTAACACTTGTCTGAGGTCCCTCTCTGTCCAGCGATGTCCATGATTGTCTCAGCCATCCAAGATTCTCCCTCCTGATTGGCTGAGACACAGCAGCAGTGCCATTGGCTGCCATTGCTGTCAATCAAAGTCAGCTAGCCAATCACGGGAGAGAGAGGATGGGGCCGGGTCGGGGCTCGGTGTCTGACTGGACACAGGGAGCTGTGACTCAGCTCAGGTGCCCTCATAGCAAGCTGCTTGCTGTGGGGGCACTGAACAGGAGGGAGGGGCCAGGATCACAGAATAGGGACCCAAAAAGAGTAGGATCTGGGCTGTTCTGTGCAAATCCACTGAAAAAGAGCAGGTAAGTATAACATATTTGTTATTTTTAAAAGAAAAAAAACAAGACTTTACAATCACTTTAAATGATTAAAAATCAAAAGTCAATGTTGATTGAAAGAGTTTAGTTGCGCTTTAAGTTATAAGGACTAAGAACTTAGAAGAAGCAACTGCTCTTGTTCATTTGTGCAAGTCTTAACCCCTTCCCAACAATGGTACGTATATATGTAGCCTCACTGGACTGGGCTCTTTTCCATGGGGCCGCATATACTGTATGCATACCTTTTTGTGCTGGGAGCATGCCACACAGCACACTCCCAGCACAGGGACTGGACTCTCGCTGAGAGCCCTGGGTCTCATATCAATGATTAGGACCTGCAACTCCCAGTTCTGGGTTACCTGATCACAGTGATAGTCTCTGATTGGCTATCACAGTGATCCGTCACTGTGAGGCCACCCCTGTGTTTACTTCCTCTTCTGAATATAGAGAAAGATGCATTGCACCCTTCTCTCCTTGCAGGAGATGAAGATGTAAATAAAAAAATAATGTAAAAAAATCATTTAAAAAAAATAAAGGGCAAGTTTGGGGTCAAATGTCTAGATCAAAGGTGAGGGTCAGAATATTTTTTGGTAGATTTATTTTTACCTGAAACCTGCTCTTATTTTAACTCTCCTTGAGTATTTACAGGGCACTATAGTAAATACCAAAATTAGTGCTGTTTTAAAGAGAGTCTTTTGGGAGTCAAAATTGCAGTTATGTAGCCCAATGTAAGTTTCAGCCATTGATTCTAATGGTACAATTGTAGCTTCCCCAAAGAAATCATTTTCATGTTGATATGAAATGTAGCTTTCTCTCAAAGAAATTGATTGTCCTTGCAACAATGTTGCTCTTTCATCGTCTATTTTGTTTTTAAGAATGCTAGAATGTGTAATGTTTTCATGTTTTGTTAAAATATTTTTATTTCTGCCACGTTCACTTGTTGATTCCATCTCACAAAAATATTTCCCCAAACTTACACAGGTGTCTTTACAAACCACAAACAATACCATTGCTTATGGAAATTTAAAATTAGTCACAATTTTTTATTTTTTATTATTTCCAAATAATCCTAATTTGAGCCCAAAAATGTGATATGTGTAGCAACATCAGAAATAAAAATGTAATTCCCAAAAATCTGAGGGTAACATATAACAAATATCACAGAATAAATCAAGAAGAATAACTCCTGACTAATGTAATTCCACCACCTGTATGTCCAAAGAAATGCAGTATATATGTGTAGGAGGGTTACAGTAACGCTGA
>BLSH010247668.1:603040-624692 GCA_018402905.1 Glandirana rugosa
TATGACGACTCGACACGATGGAGTGGTCTATGTCTCGGAACGACTGTATCTCCCTAAATGGATGGTAGTAAATATGGGACGTCTCTCAATAAAGACGATCGCAAAAGACTGGGAATGATCGCTATCACCCAGTATTTGAGACCATTCTCAGAGATGAATGGGGGAATAGTGACCTCCACAGATGAACCGACCACCACCATCTCTTGTTCTTCCTTAAAGTCACCTAAGGCCCACAGGGGTAAGAAATGAATGACACAATAGTGGGGGAGGGAAGGGAAACCAATATGGACCCTGATAACAGAAGTATATAAAAAAATGTGCAAAACAATTATAAAGTGCAAAATATGTGCAAAAGTGCATAATATAAATTTAGCAGCTTTCAGCCATGAGCCATACAGTAGTCACTTCATATATGAAGACAATAGTCCCAGGTATAACCAAAGGGAAGGGAGGGGGTGATAACACAGTAAGTAAAGAATGGGGACACCCGGAATCCACTGAAATTCCTTCTTGTTCTCTACCACCACCAGCCAAGTAGACACCTCCAGTGATAAGGGGGTAAGTAGAGACTCTTACCAGAGTTTATGACCCACTATCGCTAGTAAGGGTCAGAAAACGCTAGCAGAAATAACTCTCTGCAGGGTATAAATGATGGTAGGTAAATCCCTCTATGTCAGCAAGGCTCTGTATCTGGTGAGGTAGCACAGCTCAGCAGTATTCAACGAACCTCCGTACTAGACAAGCGACCATAATCCCAGACAGACTCCCCCGGTGCATGCCATATAAAACATGAAGGCCATATAGTGTAATACCGTAAGGAGACTTTTATTCAATCAAGGTAAAACAAGGTACTCACAAACTCCAGATAAAATGTGCGCATGAACAAGATAAGACAGCCGGCAAACTCCTGAAGATCCGTACTCGCGGGATCACATAAGGCGTGGTGAGGTAAGCACGTAAGCTCCGCCCTATATGTTTCGTCAAAAATGACGTCTTCCTGGGGCCCCATGCGCGCATTTTATCTGGAGTTTGTGAGTACCTTGTTTTACCTTGATTGAATAAAAGTCTCCTTACGGTATTACACTATATGGCCTTCATGTTTTATATGGCATGCACCGGGGGAGTCTGTCTGGGATTATGGTCGCTTGTCTAGTACGGAGGTTCGTTGAATACTGCTGAGCTGTGCTACCTCACCGGATACAGAGCCTTGCTGACATAGAGGGATTTACCTACCATCATTTATACCCTGCAGAGGGTTATTTCTGCTAGCGTTTTCTGACCCTTACTAGCGATAATGGGTCGCAAACTAAGATTCTCTGGTAAGAGTCTCTACTTACCCCCTTATCACTGGAGGTGTCTACTTGGCTGGTGGTGGTGGAGAACAAGAAGGAATTTCAGTGGATTCCGGGTGTCCCCGTTCTTCACTTACTGTGTTATCACCCCCTCCCTTCCCTATGGTGATACCTGGGACTATTGTCTTCATATATGAAGTGACTACTGTATGGCTCATGGCTGAAAGCTGCTAAATTTATATTATGCACTTTTGCACATATTTTGCACTTTATAATTGTTTTGCACATTTTTTTGGGTTCCTTACTTGAACCCCTTGCACTGAATGCTTTTTGTACTTACATGTTTACAGCGCAACAAATACTTTTTATGTTGTTTATGTTTATGGTGGAATATCGCACTATTTTTGTTGCAGCTCTCTTAAGTTCTGAGCGCGGTATATTCTTTTCTATCTACATGAAAAGATATAACAAAATAGTTACAAAAATGTGAGGGGTGTACTCACTTTTGAGAGATGCTGTATAATGTGTGTGTGTGTGTGTGTGTGTGTGTGTGTGTGTATGTATATGTATATATATATATATATATATATATATATATATATATACACATATACGCACAGACACATATATGTGTGTAGGGGGACTAATGATTGAATTAGCATGAGGAGAGCGGTCTCCACTGAGAATGTCCATGTACTGAGCAGTGATAATTTATCACTGCTTAATAAACAGACACCTTGAATATTTTGGTAAATATCTGGTACTGTAATCTTGCTATGTCTCACAAGATTATAGTATCAAGGGGCGTTCTCCACTGTTCAAAGCCTTTGTATCTACACCACTTTATAAACTGGCAGAGGAGAGAAATCTCTTCTGTGAATGCCAGAAAACTCAGCAGTGAATATTTTCCAGTGTGTGTGTGTGTGTGTGTGATTACAAAGGTGTAACAGCTCATAGTTTAGTTTGCTCAGTTGCTAGAGTAAAAGCAAAACACAATGACATTTTTGAATAAGTAACCTTCTTTTTAATATGCATATGCTAAAAGTTAGGCTAATCAACAGGCTGTTCTTTCCATCAGTAATCAGGGGCTAAATGCAATGTCAAGGGTACCATTAATGCAAAATCACTATAACTGTGAACATATACAGTAATTATGCACCATTATATTAGGTGTAAAAGAGTTAACACTCAAAAATAATTTAACATACTGTATATACATACAGGTAAAGTGTAAATGACTACATGCAATTTGCTACCTACCAATGGAGATTGAGAACTTGTGAGTTTACTAAGACAATGCATTCTGGCCACCACACTATGCACCAAAAAGTGTTGAGTCTTTAGGTGGACAAATAATTTGTTCAGGCTGTGCAGCTGCACAAGGGCCCCCTGGGGTTTAGGGGTCCATTGTGGTGAGACAGATGCCCAGACTATGTCCTTCTGTCACATAGACCTAGACAGTGCTCAAAGTGAAAAGCCAGTGGTATTCTCTATGATGTTCTAGGTTTTTGCCTGTTTTCTAATATCGGATTGGAGTTAGGCATCCCTCCCAATTCCTCTTGATACCATGTCGACTGGAGGTGAAAGAGGTGTTCATTGCCTGACCCCTGTTGAGTTCAGAGGCTACTCTTCATCCATCTATCTATTGACAGTGAAGTGTCTGTACTTGGGCAATAATCTGCATAGAGTGAAAAATAAACCACTCAGACTCATCTACATATACATAGATTACTCATTCCAAGATGAAATGATCTATTCAGTAGTTTTATTCTATGACAGAGAGAGCTCTTTTATTCACACTTTAGTATAATCTATTCAGTATTTTAATTCTATGGCAGAGCGAGAGCTCTTTTTATTCATACTTTAATATATATATTTTTTATTCATGTTAAAGCAATATTCTATATCGTAGTGCTATGCCACAGAAAGAGTACACAAGCTGTTCCAAAAAAGGCATTGAGCAGCTACAGCTGCTTTGATACATTGTCCTCTGATGCAGAACTGCATCTGTCACTGACAGAGTTTTAGCTGCAATGGATAAAATCAGTATAAATGCACCAATATTTAAAGTAGATCTGACTGGTTGAAAAGCTTTGGATGAAAATCTTTGTGCTGTGATGCGTGTCACTTTAACACAAACTTTGAATTCCTGCACACTGCATATATTAACACCTAGAAAGACAGATTGCAATGGACTTTACTTTTATATGCTTCATGAAAAATGAGCATACTAAACATATGCATTATTAGAACAGTATTATGTTACACATTGCTTGTATTGATGAAAGTGTGTGTTTTTTTAATCAAAGGGGGTATATCCAGATTTAGTCACATCTCTCCTTTAAACAGATCAGTGATGTAAACTGACAGTCAGCAACGTGAGCAGTCAATACAAATTAACACTAAATATCTCCTTGTATCCATAAATGGTTGCACAGGAGATATGGGCTCAAGTTATGTGAGAAAACATGTGATATTAAACTGGTTCTTTGTGACAAACAGCCAACACTGTTGCCTAAAGCCTCGTACACATGCTTAGATTTTTGGATAACCAAAGATCCGTTTTTTGTTGGATGCTAGTCTCATGTCGAAAAGGAAGAGTGTACTAACAATACGAAAATTCTCGTACGACCATATTCAACATCAGAAGTGGCGTAATGTGTTGAATAGCTTTGTATGTATTTTTTCGTTTCTGAGCATACTTAGTCTTGCACTTTTTTTCGGACAAAAACCGCACTAATTATACGAAAATCAGATGTTGTGGTCACATCCAACAAAAATTTTATAGTCTGCACATCCAGCTTTTGTTGTCTGGAAAATCAAAATCGGCCGTCAAAAGCACCATACAACCAATCCGAAAATCATAAGATCGGTCGTCGTACGAAAAATCCCGTATGAATTTTGCATCATGTGTACGGGCCTTTAGGCATGTACAGCCTATTACAGTGAGTAAATGCTTTACAATTCAAAATCAGGAATGATATCTCCAAAATACAACCTAAAAGGTAAAATGGATCTCCCAGTGAAGAAAAAAACAGTTTAATCCAATTCAGCATTCATTAAAAATCATTAACCCATATATTAATATAGCTAGTATATGAATTTGTGTTTTTATTAGCTTAAAGTGGTTTTAAAGCCATTCGTAATGTTACTACAATCAGCTCTGTTAGGCAACAATATGTGCCCCACAGTACGTCCTTTATAAAAAAAAAAGCCGATATCTACCTTATTTCAGAGCACCTCCCAGCGTTCACGTGACCGACTGCCTCTCTCCTCTCCCCGTCTTACAGCTGCAGCAGGAGGGGCCGAAAACTCCTGCTGACGTCAGCCGTGAGGAGAGAGGCATCCGGTCACATGAGTGGACACTCTGAAATAAGGTAGATCTTGGCTTTTTTTTTTTTTACTAAAGGTCATAGAGTGGGGCACACATTGTTACCTAATAGAGGGGATTGTAGTACCATTAAACTGTTATGAAAGCAGTAAGAGGGGAGGATTGGGGAGTGGATGAAGCGGACAGGAGGGGGGAGGACAGAGGAGAGGACACAGGAGAGCTGTGGATGACAGAGGCACATTAACTGACCACAGTGTCAGGGCTCAGCAGCCATGTTAAAACGTGGTCAGTTTACAGGGAGGAGGGCAGGTATTTCAGGTGAATACAGGGGAATAAATTGCACACCACAAGCACTGTGCTGTACAACATGCTTCAAAGGAACAGGATCCATTTTTTTAGGGGGGTTACAATACTTTAATGTTATCAATCCCCTGCACATCAGGAGTCAGACTGGGAGTAGAATGGAAAGTGGTGTAAGGGTTTTTTTTTGGTTTATACAATGCTGTTCATAGATGGATTGAAATGTGGCCAGCTCATTAGGGGCCAGCAGAATTTCGATATTTCTAAGGCCATCCATGCTCAAAGTTTCTTTTTTGATCAGGATTGTTGGAAAACTTTAATTCAATTAGTGGCTGTGGCCAATTAGCTGCAGTGCTGGTCAGTGTATTCTGATAGCAGAGGATTCCTCACTGTCAGACTATAATAGCACAGTGGGGAGGATTTTTTCATCCATCTCACTTATGTGGATGGGTGAATCCGCTCATTTTATTTCTTTCAGTCAGCCTTCTAGCTGATTTTTTAAAAAATGCCCATCTATGGGCAGCCTAGCACAGTGAACTTGCTTGGAGGGGCGAAGAATACAGGGTCTGAGACTACATCCCTACATCAGTTTAGCTACAAATAGTTTGCTGAATTTAGAGGTGGCTAAACACCAACTCTGAACACTACAATATTTTGTGCCATGGCCATTTAGCTGCAGCCAAAACGCCGCAGAAACACAGACCCTGGAGGCACACTGACTGCATCCAGGTTGGTCAGAGGCTCCATGCACATGTGATCACCCGGATGGGTGGTTATATGTGAACAGCTGTAGCACCAGCCATTGATTTGTACAGAGTATAAACATGCCAGCCACCGCTGTTCACACACCAGTGGCTGCCATTTGCCACAGGTAAACTGCCTTTTGAATGTATCCCTAATTATTCCACTGCTGTTACTCCATTGTCAACTCTGCTGGCAAGGAGCTGCTAAAGGAGTTACGCCTATTACACTTGGGCCAAATTCCGGGCTGCATTGGCCAGTTCAATAGAAACCAGCTGACATTAGGCCCATGTCTACTGCAGCATGGTCGGCTTCTGTCGAAGGGGCGTGACCGAAAAACCAGCTCCTGATCAGAGCTCTCGAAGACTGACCAGAATTTTCTGGAAAGGGGGTCATCCCCCTATCAGAACACAATAGAACAGCAGGGGAGATAGCTGTACTAACATCAAATAGTTAGTACAGCAACTCCGACCTGAGCTGTCAGTTTTTTTTTAATTTAGCCCACTGGGTTGAACAAAAAAAAAAACTAGTAGTGTTTATTAGGCTTAAGGCAGGCCATAGAAATAAGGAATAGAATTTTATTCTGAGATTATAATTGTTACTTGAAGCTTCACTTTAAAGAGTAGCTCCACTTTTGTTAAGAAAAAAACATTTCCCTCTGGACGATCAATGTACATTCCAAGGATTTTAACAAACTTTGTTGCAGATTGCTACCTATTCTGAAGGAATAGCTGTTTGTTTGTCTGTGTCCATGTGCGGAGTAAATCTGTATTGGAGTGGTTTTATAATTAGCAATCAGCTGCTGCACCTGCGGGGCTCTAATGAGGAAACTTGCAGGGTCTGGATCCCTTTCGATGTGATTTTTCCTTTTAACGTATCTACAATTTTGGTGCAGGGGGTGCTCAAAATCTGTTTGTATCTTAGTGCAGACTTCTGGGAAAATCAATAAGCCAATCACATAAGCAGGAAATGACATATTTGGGGGGCTACTCCTTCAGGTAGCCATATTGCATTTCATAGAAAATTACAGCACTGCAGATTGGAAAGGTCACATTCAATTACAATATGACTTGTGTCACAATTGTATACGCTATATTTCATTTTTTTTATTTGCTAATATTTTTTCCAACAAAAGTGGAGTTACCCTTTAAGCAAATTGATTGCTAGGGCGCACTTATATGAATGGTCAGGGGCAGTACAAATGATTTTACCAAACCACAACCTCCAAGTGGCAAGTTAGCATGGTCAGTAGCCTTGTGAGCAAAAACTAAAACAATTATACAACCTACTCAAGCCAAACACTTAGCTTAGCTTGCTGCATGGTATTCTAATGTATTGGTATGTACATGTTATTCTAATGGACCCTCCCACCTACAGCTTAAAAAAAAAAAAAAAAGGAACCCTCTTCGGCCTTCTGAAAAGGCATCCACTGCAGATTGATTTTTAGAGGGGTGGTAGGGATTGCCATTCATTTAAACAAGCCCTTACAAGCATAATTGCTTGTACAGTAATTACCACTGAATACAAATAGTAACTACTTTAACCACTTCAGCCCCAGGAGGATTTACCCCCTTCCTGACCAGAGCACTTTTTGCGAAACAGCACTGCATCACGTTAACTGACAGTTGCACGGTCGTACAACGTTGTACCCAAACAAAATTGATGTCCTTTTTTCCCCACAAATAGAGCTTTCTTTTGGTGGTATTTGATCACCCCTGTGGTTTTTATTTTTTGTGCTATAAACAAAAAAAAAAAGAGTGACAATTTTGAAAAAAGAACCATTTTTTTTACTTTTTGCTATAATAAATATCCAAAAAAATTATAAAAAAATAAATGTATTCTTTGACATATTTTTGGTAAAAAAAAAAACCAAAAATCGGCTTATATTGATTGGGTTGCGCAAAAGTTATAGCGCCTACAAATGATGGGAATTGATTCATGGAGTTTTTTTTTTTTTTTTACTGGCAATGGCGGCGATCTCCAATTTTTATCGGGACTGCAATATTGCGGCGGACAGAGCGGACATTTTTGACACTTTTTTGGGACAAATGACATTTATACAGCGATCAGTGCTAAAAATAGCCACTGTTTACTGTATAAATGTCATTGGCAGGGAAGGAGGCGATCAAGGGGTTAAATGTGTTCCCTCACTGTGTTCTAACTGTGTGGGGGCTGGGCTGGCAGGGACATAACAGATCTCACTGATCCCGATGACAGGGATCAGTAGATCTGTCATGTCCCCCCTGACAGAACGGGGAACTGTAAACATGGCGGCTGCCCCTTCTGTCAGGGGCCACATGCCTCTCTATTAGGCAATCATGGGTCGCCGGCGGACACCGAGTCCACCCGACCCGTGGGCACGCTCACATAGGGTGCGGTGGGCGCGAGCGTGCCGGCGGCGGCTATGAGGGCCCGCGGGAAGCGCGCAAAGGGCGGACGTCCACGGTTAAAGTAAACTTGTGCTGAAAAAATAATGAAATTACTGGGAAAATGCTCATCTCTGGGAAGATGTTCATCCCCTGGCTGTCTTTGGCCTCAACATCTTTGCAGTCCCTATCAGAGACAAGCAGTTAATGAAGTTGGAGAAGTCAGATCTCACGTGCTAGATCAGGAACTCACAAAGTATTCATGCCAATGGCCAATCTGGACAGTCAGGCAACTCGCATTTTCAAAAGAAATGTTCAGCAAGGGAAGCCAACATTTTCTCAATACAGGCTTCCAGAACATCCAATATATTCCCAGTGTGCTTTGCAGAGGTCAGTAATACGGTATAAGTTATGCTTCAATTTACTCCCAAAAATAGAGTTTATTGAAGGTTTTCTTTGGCTGTAAGAGTTCTCAATAAATAAAAAGAAGCTTATTACAGGACTTGATCTGGAAATAAAACAATGCTTCCATAATTGTAAGTGATGGCAATATAAGACGAGTAGCAAGCTTCTCTTTGTTCACTTGCTCCGTCTTTCTCTTTCTCTGATTCCCTCTGACACCGCAACTTTTTGTTTAATTTTTATGCAAATAGACTTCTTTGGCTTGTTCAGACTTTATCACATATCTTTAGTTGGTATCCGGCTTGCTTAGCAGAAGACAAAAATGGAAAGAGGGGAAAAAAAAAACAGACAAATAATAGGAAGGATTTGTAGCAGCTGAGGCTTTGCATTCAAATGTTGGTCGGCCTCCTCTGAGCCTCAGCTTTATCATGTCTTTACAGCCAACAGCTTGTTTATGAATAAAAAATGTGGCATGAAACCAGAGGAGTGAATTGTCTTTGTTTTGTCAAGTGTGCTGAGACAAAATGCTTGCTGCTCACAAGTCTTCACTTCATACAAGCCTTCTGGGACCTACAGGGGCAGCTGGACTCAAACTGCTACCTGCAGTCTGGTTGCTATGGCAAGGCTGCTTCACCTCCTTGAAAGCTCTTGAATATTCACTACCAAAAGTGTGCCCATTCATTGAACAGGAGAAACATGGAAAGGAAACAAAAGTGTATGGGTTTCAATGTATAAGTGTTACAAAATGAAGTGTTTATGTGTCGCTGTATGGATCAAATGCGTTAAAAAAAAAAAAATGTCTATAATTACTGATAAATACATTTTGATTGCCGTAAGATGAAAAAGATAAAAATGCAATGAATTGTGAATGAATGTGACCAGAAAAATAAAATTGTGTCTGCAGGTGTGTGATAAAAAAGCGTGAATGCGTGTAAAAAACAAAATTTAGAAAATAGATTAAATCGGGCATCAAGTCAAAGCATGTCATTTGCCACCATGTACAAACATGTCACAATCACACATACACGGATTTCCCTATCGCAGTGACATGCATATTTACATATTATATTTACATAATTTATATCTCCAATATATTTAGCAGAGTTTTACAGAGGACATAAAACCCTTCAGGCAAGTTAGGCCTTGTAAAAGAGGTGCTTACTAGATATGAGTGAGTCATTTCATGCAAGTTAGAACTTGCAGCAAATCTGATTGGTTTGTTCCAAACTAGAGATGGCCAGGAAGCAGTGATTTGCTTTACCAGAGTATATGATTTGTTTAGTGAACCAAAGGGCCGCTTATTACAGTATATACTCGTGTATAAGTCGACCCATGTATAAGCCGACCCCCTACTTTTACCCAAAAAATATGGGAAAATGTATTGGCCCGCGTATAAGCCTAGGGTGGGAAATGCAGCAGCCAGAACACAGGAACAGGGAGCCAGAACACAGGGATTTTAGCCAGAACACAGGGATTTTAGCCAGGACAGAGGGATTTTAGCCAGGACACAGGGATTTTAGCCAGGACAGAGGGATATTAACCAGGACACAGGGATATTAGCCAGGACACAGGGATATTAGCCAGGACACAGAGACTGTAGCCAGAACACATAAGGGATGAGTAAGGTAGTTTCACATTAAACAGAGCTCTGCTGCTTCTAAGAGCCGTTCTGTGCTTTGTAAGTGTGACTAAACACATTGGAATGTAGAGAATGCTGAGAGAGAGCTGAAGCTCTTCACTGAGATCAGGAGGTGGGCGGGACTGAACAGCAAACATCAGCTTGTCCCGCCCACCTGCCGACATCAAGCTGAAAATCTGACACCTCTCTCAGCATTCTCTACATTCCAATGTGATTAGTCACAGTTACAAGCACAGAACGGCTTAGAAGCAGCACGGCTCTGTTTAATGTGAAACTACTGATCACCCACAGACACTGACTTGGGTATAAGCCGAGGGGGGTCTTTTTCAGCACAAAAAATGTGCTGAAAAACTCGGCTTATACCCGAGTATATACGGTAGTTCAATTCTGGCATTGGAGGCGTGCTCAACAGGCCCCAATGCAAAGTCTGTGCTTCAGAAATAATACTGGTCTTAATTAGGGATGGGCCGAACTGACCCCTTTTCGGTTTGCACCAGAACTTTCGAACACCGCAAAAGTTTGGACCCTAATAACAAACCCCATTAAAGTCAATGGGACCCAAACTTCAAAAATCAAAAGTGCCCATTTTGAAGGCTTATATGAAAGTAATTGGGCATACAATGGTTATAGGGGTCCGGGTCCTGCCCTGGGGGACATGTATCAATGAGAAAAAAGTTTGAGAGAAACTTCATTTTTAAAGGAGCAGTGTTTTTTTATTTTTAAAGTGAAAGCATAAAATTGAAAAAAATCCTTCCAATATAGTGCCCCTTAGTCTACCTGTAAAGTGGCAGATCTGTACCATGTCTAGAATCTGCTGCAGCAATAATTGCATTTATAAAGCCAAAAAAAAAGAAATTTTCCCTGCAAGCTGCCTTTATTTTGCTCAGCAACAGCTGGGGAGCCAGTGTGTATGATGAGGCCACAATGGATTGCACTGGGAACAAGATTAGAGTTTTTTTGGAAAAATTCTGGTGTCACTTTGACTTTGGATAGAAGTAATGGGTGCGGAAAAATTGGGCTTTGGGTGTCGATGGTGCCTTCACACCATAACCCTATAGAGGTGCTCTTGATGAAAGCAAGGATTGACCTTGCTGTAAAATTTGCTTCAGATGTGCTGAAAAAGGCCCAGACAGCTGAGCTTTGGGAAGTGGGCCAGGAGATAACAGCTGCAGAATGTGATGGAATAGGGTGGCCGCTCTCTACTCTTTCTTGATGTCGGCCTCCTTGGGGCTGTGCCGCCTCACCTTCAGTTTCCTCCTCTGCTCTATCTGGCACCCAAGTCGCATCAGTGACATCATCATCTCAATCTTCTCCATCTTCATCATCATCATTACCACTGAAGACAACTTGGCAATACGCTGCGGCTGGGGGAACATGAATGTCAATTTGTCTACCAGTGTTCTCCCCTCTCTCTAGGCTCATGTTCCTGTCATCCTCAACCTCAGATCCAACATCTGAATCCAGTAATGGCTGGGCATCATCAAGGTGCAAGTGGCTGACGCTGTGGTCAAATAACTCAGCTGACTCCTTATGGCTGATGTTGGGGTTATGGCAGGAATAGATGTGGACAAGGAGGCAGGTTATCCACTCTGGCAACTGCAGGGGACTGCACACTTGTCTCTGCTTGCGTGACAGAAGATGAGGAGGATGAGGAAGGTTTAGTAAGCCAGTCCACCACCTCCCCTGCATGCTGTGGCTGGATAGCACGGGCAAACTCACTAAACAGAGGAAATGATGCCCTGCCTGAGGACTGACCACCACGTCCACCTTTGCCTGTGGACACATTTGTTGCTGGCCCCCTTACAGTGCCAAGGGAACATCTGCCTCTCCTTGTCCTCCCAGACATTATTGGGAGGGAGGAGGGGTGCTTATTAGCAAATGTAAGTGGAAATCTGTACGTAGATGCACTTTAATCAATGTAAAGTGGTGTTTGGTGCACTTTAATTTGAGTACTCACACTACACAGATACACTCCAGGGATACACTATAATATACTGTAATATAATGTGTCAAACGTACAGTGATGCACAGAACTATATGGTGCTAAACTGGCAGTAACACACACAGAAGTAAACGCCGTTAAACTGGCAATAACACACAAATCTATATGGCGTTAAACTGGCAATAACACGCAAACCTATATGGCGTTAAACTGGCAGTAACGCACACAGAAGTAAATGGCGTTAAACTGGCAGTAACACACACAGAACTATATGCCGTTAAACTGGCAGTAACGCACACAGAACTATATTGCGTTAAACTGGCAGTAACGCACACAAAACTATATGGTGTTAAACTGGGAGTAACGCACACAGAACTATATGGCGTTAAACTGGCAGTAACGCACAAAACTATATGACATTAAACTGGCAGTAACGCACACAGAAGTAAATGGTGTTAAATTGGCAGCAACGCACAGAGAAGAACATGGCGTTAAAACTTGCAGTAACGCAATCAAATATATGGTGTTCAACTGTCACTACACTGACGCTATCTGAACTGTCCCTACTCTAGCTATACACTAATGTAAAGATTAGTGACACGGTTTCATTACACCCTCTATACATATACACTAATGTATGTATGAATGGCACAGTCTCACTACACTACACTGAAACTATCTGAACTGTCCCTACTCCAGCTGCACATTATGCAAAGCTGAATGATGGTCCCCCTCACTTCACTCACACTATCCCTAGACTGACACTAAACTAATATTCTACACTGACAATTGAAGCACAATTGCACAGTATAGCACACTTACTAATAGCACTGAACAGAGCCCTGTTCTTTCTCTCTCCAGCCGAAATCACACTGAAAATGGCTGCCATTTAAAGAATACTTTTATACTGTGGGGCGGGAATGAGCCATGGATAAAGTCATGATGACAGTGTCCAATCATAACTCTGACAGTGCTATGTGCCCTGATTGGCTGAAGCTTTCACTGCTTCAGCCAATCAGGGCTTGCAATGCATTGTTCAGTGCCACACTGCATATTGGTCGGTTTGGGCGGGGGGGGGGCGAACAAACGATCAAATGTCCTGTTTGTTCGGCTATTCGCTGAACGACCGAACAGCGAAAGTTCGGCCCGAACCTTTCGCCCATCCCTAGTCTTAATGCCCCTTTGGCCCTAAATGCAGAATTCACATTTAATCCCACCAAATAACTCTAATGCAGTGTACAATGCCTTAGGCCCCTTTCACACATGCTGTCTGTTTTTCATCCATCCACATGTGGATGAAAAACGGATACCAATGCATCTCTATGGAACAACGGATTTAAATGGATGTTCACCCATTTACATCAGTTTACACCCGTCATTATCCGTTTTTTTAAACTGATCAAAGCTATATTTTTCTTCCGTTAAAAAATAGATCAAATGAAAAACAGATATAAACTGACAAATGGTCAGTTTTTAATCTATTTTTCATCGGTAGTGGTTATAAAAAAAAACTGATGAGCACGGATGAAAAACTGATGAGCACTGGTGAAAATCGGATGAAAACGGATGAAAAACTGATGAGCACAGATGAAAAACAGATGAATAAGGCCCCTTTCACACGAATGGAGCCTGTTTTGACTCCACTGCTCAGCGGGGATCCATCCATTTATCCCCGCTGAGCCAGCGGATGACAGGACGGTGTCTGCACTCCGTGCAGAGACTGACTTGTCACAGCTCCATTCTCCTCTATGAAGGATCGGATGAACACGGACCGTCTGTCCGTGTTCATCCGATCTGCCAGCGGATGGTAAATAGGGCTTCCATCCGTCTTTTTTTGGTGGATTGGAGCGGATTGGATGTCAGCGGACCTGTCGCGACATCTGTCGCTTTCATAGAGGACAATGGAGCGTCCGTTTGGGTCTGCCTGAAAAACTGACAGGCGGACCTGAACGATCCGCTCGTGTGAAAGGACCCTAACGGATGAATAACGGATGAATAACTGATGAGCACTGATGAAAAACTGATGAATACTTCATCCGTTTTGACATGGCTGAACTGATGAAATGAACGGTCCGCATGTGTGAAAGGGGCCTTTAGCCTGGGTTCACACTATTGTGAACACAGACATCGCATGTGATTCACACCCGCACTGCGGTGCCGATCACCTGCAATGTCTGTGCAATGAGAGTTCAGCCATACAACTGTATGGCTGAACTCACATTGGATTTGCATAAAAAAGGCACATGTACTTTTTTTTCCCCGCACTGAAATTGGATCGCATGAGTGTTCACACCCATGTGATCTGATTCCTGTCCCAATCCACAGTTCGCATTGCGATCTGAGGACCGATCTGGGGTGTCATTAACATTGTATTGACACCCGCAGCGGTTCGCAGAGGGCAGTGTGAACTGCCTGTGAGAGAGATGTGATGCAGGAACCAGCACTGGCATTGTGCTGGTTCCGGCATCGCTATAGTGTGAACCCAGGCTAAGGCTGGGTTCATACCTATGCAAATTGGATGCGGGTTTCCTCACATACAGTTCGCATAGCAGGAGATTGTGACCGGCTCTCTATGCAGACGGTTCACATAACTCCGCAGCAGGTTCGGTGTGGTTTGAACAAAGATGCTGTGTGTATTTTGGTCCGTTTCAGGTCCGAATTCAGCCTAAAATTTGGGCTGAAATCGGACCTTTAACTGTGAACCGGACCCCTGCTGGAAGCTGCTGCGGGTTCCAGTGTGAACCCAGCCTAAAGGTTTTTTAACTACAGGAGTAAGGCAGGGTTCACACCTATGCGAATTGGATGCGGTTTACACCTCATCCAATTCGCAGGACACTTGAAAACACATTGTTTTCAACGAGTCCAGTTCCCATAGGTGCGGTGCATTTGCACTCCGCATTGCACAGAAAACGTTTGTGTTTTCTGTGCAATGCGGTGGGAATTCCCAGCCCATTATGTTCAATGGGAATGCATCTGACATGGAGATGTGTTCCGCACTAAACAGAGATCTTTTCGCCTGCTCACAGCGCCTCCCCCCTCCCTCCCCCGGCAGCTGCTGTGCTGTGAGAATGGACAGGAGCCGCCGAACGGCGGCTTCGTCCCTTCTCACAGGGAAACAGGCTGGAATTCTTACTACTATGGTGTGAATCCAGCCTTAAAGTGAGAGAACCAGTTATAATTTGCTCCATTCCCAATGTAATTTAACATCTACTGAGTTCACTCAATGGGCTGCAATTCAGGGTTTTTAAGCCTACTTTTTATGCTGATAACCTAAAGCAGTTCCTACGCAGGATTAAACTCAGTGATAAAGTGAAAGATTCAACCGCTTAGCTGGCTCTGTCCTGTAAATTCACCAGATTAACTCTATCTAGTTTGGGTCCCCATGTCTGTTCTGTTACAGCCATGTCTTAGGCCTGGTTCACACCTATGCAGGTTGCAGTTTGCATATTCCAGGAGCCTTTTGTGTTTTTCAATACACGTTTTTGATTCATTGAAGTCTATGGAACCAAAAACCAGAAAAAAAGTCCCAGGCCCTTTCCATAAAATGCACAGATGTGAACTACATCCATAGGAATCCATGTTAAATTGATTGTAGTGCGTTTCTGCAAAACTGAAAATGCACTGAAAAGTGTGAACCAGGCGTAAACACACACAAGCACTGTGACCTTCCCACACACTAGAACCACTATCTTGTGCAGACCATAGGCGTGCGCACAGGGTGTGCCCAGGCACACCCTAATCACCCCCGTGCTCTATCTTGCTTTTAGTGCTAGAGCTAGTGCTAATGCTAATCGCTGCAACGTGTGTACTGTAACTCACTGGGGTTGGTCCGCGCCAGCAAAAGTAGCTGTGCTGCGAGTGGGTGTGATTTTACAGGGACCACTGCCGCAGAGGAGTAATCCAGCTGCATTTTCTGATGCGGCTTCTATAGTTCCAGCCGGTGCCGGCAGAGTGATATACAGCTGCCCTCTGGTCTCTCTCTTCTCCCCGCTTTAGCACTTTGGAAGAAGCAGTGGTGCCTGGATAGCAACAGGCAGGTGGCTGCTAAATAGAGGTGAGCAGTGAGACTGAGCACTGAACAAGGCAGCCACATAATGGCACATGAAAAAAAAGGCAAATCAATATAAACCCTGGCTTGGCCCAAAAAAACAATGCTTGTCAACAAAAAAGTATATACAGTGGGTATGTAAAGTATTCAGACCCCCTTAAATTTTTGACTCTTTGTTATATTGCAGCTATTTGCTAAAATCATTTAAGTTCATTTTTTCCCTCATTAATGTACACACAGCACCCCATATTGACAGAAAAACACAGAATTGTTGACATTTTTGCAGATTTATTAAAAAAGAAAAACTGAAATATCACATGGTCCTAAGTATTCATACCCTTTGCTTAATATTTAGAAGCACCATTTTGATCTAATACAGCCATGAGTCTTTTTGGGAAAGATGCAACAAGTTTTTCACACCTGGATTTGGGGATCCTCTGCCATTCCTCCTTGCTCAATTGGGTTTAAGTCAGGGTTCTGGCTGGGCCATTCAAGAACAGTCACTGAGTTGTTGTGAAGCCACTCCTTTGTTATTTTAGCTGTGTGTTTAGGGTCACTGTCTTGTTGGAAAGTAAACCTTCGGCCCAGTCTGAGGTCCTGAGCACTCTGGAGAAGGTTTTCGTCCAGATTATCCCTGTACTTGGCTGCATTCATCTTTCCCTCTATTGCAACCAGTCGTCCTGTCCCTGCAGCTGAAAAATACCCCCACAGCATGATGCTGCCACCACCATGATTCACTGTTGGGACTGTTTTGGACAGGTGATGAGCAGTGCCTGGTTTTCTCCACACATACCGCTTAGAATTAATGCCAAAAAGTTCTATCTTGGTCTCATCAGACCAGAGAATCTTATTTATCACAATCTTGGAGTCCTTCAGGTGTTTTTTAGCAAACTCCATGCGGGCTTTCATGTGTCTTACACTGAGGAGAGGCTTCCATCGGGCCACTCTGCCATAAAGCCCAACTGGTGGAGGGCTGCAGTGATGGTTGACTTTCTACAACTTTCTCCCATCTCCCGACTGCATCTCTGGAGCTCAGCCACAGTGATCTTTGGGTTCTTCTTTACATCTCTCACCCAGGCTCTTCTCCCCCGATAGCTCAGTTTGGCCGGACGGCCAGCTCTAGGAAGGGTTCTGGTCGTCCCAAACGTCTTCCATTTAAGTATTATGGAGGCCACTGTGCTCTTAGGAGCCTTAAGTGCAGCAGAATTTTTTTGTAACCTTGGCCAGATCTGTGCCTTGCCACAATTCTGTCTCTGAGCTCTTCAGGTAGTTCCTTTGACCTCATGATTCTCATTTGCTCTGACATGCACTGTGAGCTGTAAGGTCTTATATAGACAGGTGTGTGGCTTTCCTAATCAAGTCCAATCAGTATAATCAAACACAGCTGGACTCAAATGAAGGAGTAGAACCATCTCAAGGATGATCAGAAGAAATGGACAGCACCTGAGTTAAATATATGAGTGTCACAGCAAAGGGTCTGAATACTTAGGACCATGTGATATTTCAGTTTTTCTTTTTTAATAAATCTGCAAAAATGTAAACAATTCTGTGTTTTTCTGTCAATATGGGGCACTGGGTGTACATTAAGGAGGAAAAAAAATGAACTTAAATGATTTTAGCAAATGGCTGCAATATAACAAAGAACGAAAAATTTAAGGGGGTTGAATACTATCCGTACCCACTGTATATATATATATATATATATATATATATATATATATGTATATATATATATATATTATATATATATTTTTTAACTACTTCACTACCAGGCACTTACCCCCCTCCTTCCCGCCCAGACTCATTTTCAGCTTACAGCACTGTCACATTTTGAATGACAATTGGGTGGTCGTGCGACACTGTACCTAAACAAAATTTGTATCATTTTTTCCCACAAATAGAGCTTTATTTTGGTGGTATTTGATCACGTCTGGGGTTTTTATTTTCTGCGCTACAAATAAAAAAAGACTGAAAAAAAAGTTTTTCTTTGCTTCTGCTACAAAACTTTCTAAATAAGTAAATTTTCTCCATCACTGATGGGCACTGATGAGGCTACACTGATGGGCACTGATGAGGCAGCACTTATATGCTGCACTGATAGGTGGCACTGATAAGCAGCAGTGATGGGCACTGATAGGTGGCACTAATAGGTGGCACTGGTGGGCACTCATGGGCGGCACTGATAGATGTCGCTGTTAGGCAGTACTGCTAGTGAGGCACTGGCGGGCATCACAGAGGGGCACTGAGTGTCTTCCCTATTGGCAGTTGTCTGCCATACCTGGTGGTCCTGGGTGGGCTTCCCTGGTGGTCCCTAGTTGAGCTTCCTAGTGGTCCTGGGTGGTGATCCTAGGGGGCTGCACTGATAAACAATCAGCGCAGACCACCCCTGTCAGGAGAGCCACCGACCGGCTCTCATCTACTGGCGTCTGCAGACACAGTAAAGGAAAAGCCGATATACGGCTCTTCCTGTTTACATTGTGATCAGCCGTGATTCGTCACAGCTGATCATGTGGTAAAGAGCTTCGGACAGAAGCTCTTTACCACAATCGGAGATGTGGTGTGTCAGATTGACACACAAATACCACCGATCGCTGTGCCATGGGCGCGCTCCAGCTTGTTATCCTGCTGGACGTCATATAACGCCCAGTCAGGATAACTGAACCACTTCCCGACCATCATTCTGCATACGGCGGTAGAGAAGTGATTAAATATATACACACTTTTTTGCTTACAAACATTGTTTGTTTTTTTTGAGCCAAGCCAGGGTTCATATCGGTTGCAATTGTTGCCTTTTTTTCATGTGTATATATATATATATATATATGTATATTTATTTCTATATATAATATTTATTTATTTTTTGCCCATATATACACTTTTCAAATTTCAGTAGCTTTTAAATATAATTTTGTTAAATTGTTCTCACGCGTGTCAAAATAACGCTTAGATATCTGATCAGATATCAAAGCGTTATTTTAACACGTGTGAGAACAATTTTTAAAAAATGACATTTAAAAATCAACTTACCGTAACCACTTGATCTCTGGAAGATTTTCCCCCTTCCTGACCAGGCCATTTTGTAACACTTTATCCAAATTAAATTTATATTATTTTTTTTTTCCACACAAATTGAGTTTTCTTTTGGTCTTATTTGATCACTACTATGTTTTTTCTTTGCCAAATGGACACAAAAAGAACGAAAAAATGAAAAAAAACAAAACAAATTTTTCTACTTTCTGTTACAAAACGTATCCAATAAAATCAGTTATCTTCAGAAATTTAGGTAAAACGTATTCTACGGTGGTGGAAGGACATGCTCCAAATGGCTAGCCAGCTTAGGCCCACCCACCACTACATTTGCCCAGTGTGCAGTTAGCGAGATATAGCGTCCCTGCCCGTGCTTACTGGTCCATGTATCAGTGGTTATGTGGACCTTGCCACAGATGGCGTTGCACAGTGCACACTTGATCTTGTTCCCGACTTGTTTGTGCAGGGAAGGGATGGCTCGCCTGGAAAAGTAGTGGAGGCTGGGAACCACGTACTGTGGGACAGCCACCGCCATCAGGTTTTTGAAACTGTCCGTGTCCACCAGACGGAATGATAGCATTTCAAACGCCAGGAATTTTGAAATGCTGGCATTCAGGGTCAGGGATCGCGGGTGGGTAGGGGGGTACTTCCTCTTTCTCTCCAGTGTTTGGGAGATGGAGAGCTGTAAGCTTCCATGGAACCGTGTGGAAATGCTTGGGGACGGTGGCGGACATGGTGGCATTGCTGTCATATCGTCTGTTTGACACTGTCACTGTAGAGGTGGAGGAAGAGGCAGAGGCAGCAGCAAAAGAGGAAGCAGGAGGCCGAGACCTTTCTTGGATTTTGAGGTAATTACTTCAATGCAGCTTGTGCCTTGAATTTAGATGGGGGTTGTGCTCAGGTTGAGAACATTTATGCCCCGGCTCAGGCTATCATTGCACAGCTTGCAAACCACTCGTGTCTTGACGTCAGCACATTGTCTGAAGAACTGCCACGCGGGGGAACGCCTTTGAGCTGCCTTTGGTGTGCTAGGTCCCTGGGTGCGGTGGGTAGTAGCAGGCCTACTGTCTAGGAGACGCTCGCTCCGCTTTTGCAACCTGCTTCCTCTTTTGCTGTGCTGGTGCCTCTGTGCGACCACCACCTCTTCCTCCAAACTCCACACATCACTGACCCTCATTCCATGTGGGGTCTAGGACCTCATCATCCTCCACATCATCTTCCACCCACCCTTCACCACTGCCCTCCTTGTCAGTCTGCACACTGAGGTAAGCTGCAGCAGTTGCTACATGTGTTTCGTCATCATCAGAGATGTGCTGCGCTGGTGTTTCCATGTCCTTATCCTGCAACAGAAGTGGTTGGGCATCGGTGCACTCAATATCTTCCATTTCTGGGGTAGCGCTATATGTCTGGCCCACGGAAAGCACACCAGGAGAGTCATAAAAAAGCATAAGAGTCTCTTGCAGGACTTGGGGCTCAGACTGCTTGGCTAATTTACAAGGGGCTGAGGTGAAAGACAGATGGCCATGGGGTTCAGGTGCCAACTCTGAGCTTTCATCAAGGGACCGGGAGGGAGACAATGTGAAGGAACTGGAGGCATTGTAAGCCACCCAATCTACTATTGCCTGTACTTTCTCTGGCCTCACCAATCGTTGAGGGGCATTCTGGGCTACCATATACCGGTAAAGGTTCTGTTGGCTACCTGAGGAAGGTGTTTCGCTTGTGCGTGTAGGTGGCACACCTCGACCACATCCTCTCCTTCCAACAGGAGGTTCACCAACACCACCAACACCAGCAGCACCAGCATCACCAGCAGCACCATGACCACGTCCCTTATTTGCTCTCCTCATTGTGCCCGCAAATGTACTATGTAGCCCTATGTAAGTATTTATTTATTATTTATAGTATTTATTAATACCAATTAATACCTTTTTTTTTTTTTAAAACACCAACGTAGCCGGACTTTTTATTTTGGTGCAAGAAATGCACCGCTCACACCAACAGCTGGAAGCTCTCCCTTTAGAACTAGGAGATGATTTTGAACAATAATGTGTCACTTACAGCAACAGCTAGAACCTCTCCCTTTAGAACTAGGTAATGATTTTTGAACAATAATGTGTCACTTACAGCAACAGCTAGAACCTCTCCCTTTAGAACTAGGAGATGATTTTTGAACAATAATGTGTCACTTACAGCAACAGCTTGAAGCTCTCCCTTTAGAACTAGGAGATGATTTTTGAACAATAATGTGTCACTTATAGCAACAGCTGGAACCTGACCCTATAGGAGTAGGCAATGATTTTTGAACAATAATCTGTCCTTCTAAGCAGAAGCCTCTACCTAGTGCAGTCAGATCATTGTGTAATGCAGGGTTTGATCTGCAATCTGTCACTCAAAGCAGCAGTATGTGAAATCTCAAATTACTCCCACAATCTGATCATTGTGTACGATCCCATAATCTGATCGTTGTGTACGATCGTAACGATCGTTGTGTTAGGCAGGGTTTGATCTGCAATCTGTCACTTAAAGCAGCAGTATGTGAAATCTCAAATTACTCCCACAATCTG
>BLSH010247668.1:624702-639284 GCA_018402905.1 Glandirana rugosa
CGGCGGCACTTATATGGCATCCACGTACAAGAAGAGTCTCTATGACATACATAATGACGAAATCCTCAAGAAAATAAAACATCTAAATTTATAAAAATACATCACACTATTCAATGTGAACCTCTTGGTCAAGACCGTTCCTTTCCCACAATCTATCACAACTCGCTTGGACCTGACATTGCAAGCCCAGGCATGGCTTAAAACCCCACAGACCCTGGGCCTGGGCTTGTGCCTGTAAAGTTTTTTGTAAACCCAAGACCCAAGACCATCAACTAGGCTGGGTCACATGATGCACTGGCCAATCACAGCCATGCCATTAGTAGGCATGGCTGTGATGGCTTCTAAGGGCAAACCAGTGAAACGCTTGTTGATTGGCTGCCCTTGAGCTATTCAACATGCGTGATCAACTACCAGAACCCAGAACCCAAATGTTTTTTGAAATGTCCGTGTTCGGGTCCGGGTCCCAGACACCCCAAAATTCGGTACGGACCCGAACGTTACAGTCCAGGTTCGCTCAACACTATCTAACACCCTTTCCTTGCCAGAACTGGTTCTCCAAGTGTAACTTATCACACTACATAAAAATATTTAAATCTACAAAATAAAAGAACTCCTAAAGCAGTAATACATACAGTATCTCTGAGAAGAACATGCACCTACGGTATATTCACGGCGGCAGTGTGGATGCTCAGCGCGAATCGCTGCATAAAAGCAGCGATCTGCGGGTGGCCGCTAGGGGGTGTGCGCGCACCCACCGTACTCCTGAGGAGTGTGCCCGCGGCTCGGGTGGACCCGATGTCTGCCGGCGAGCCGCGATGAGCGGCCACAGCCAAAGAACGGGGAACCGCCGATGTAAACACAGCGGTTCTCTTCTCTGTTAGTGGGGGCATAGAAGATCTACTGATCCCTGTCACTGGGATCATTTAGATCTCTTATGCCCATGGCAGCCCAGCCCCCTCACAGTTAGAACATGCCCAGGGAACACACTTAACCCCTAGATCTCCCCCTGCAGGTTAGCCCCTTCACTGCCAATGACATTTATACAGTAATCAGTGGACATTTAAATTTCTGATCGCTGAATAAATGTCAGTGGTCCCAAAAAAGTGTCAAAAATGTCCGACATGTCCGCTGCAATATCGCAGTACCGCTAAAAGTCACAGATCGCCGCCATTACTAGTTAAAATAAAAAAATTTTTAAAAAACCCCAGAAATTAATTCTCATCATCCGTAAACGCAGCCACTTTTGCGCAAACCAATCATTGCCTTATATTGGCATGGGGCGGGGCCATCCGCTGCCATCACCCGGCAGGCCCTGCCCCCCTATTATGTCACAGCCGGGGCGGGGCTGTGACATCATAGGAGGCGGGGCCTGTTGGTGATGTCAGCGGATGGCCCCGCCCCATGCCAATATAAGGCCCAGCACACAGCGGAGAGGGCATTCGTGAAGGAGATCGCGTCCTGTCAACATGGGAAGAAGAAGAGAGAGAGGACAGAGGAGAAGACCAGCAAAAGAGCAGAAGACGCTGCAGAGAAGGAGAAGAAAGAAGACCCCTCAGAAGATGGAAGACCCCGCAAAAGAGCCGAAGAAAGAAGTGCCGGAGAGGGGAGAAGACGCTCGAGCTGATTTAATAAAATATTTTAAAAACTTGTGTAGTGTATTTTTTTTTGTACATTTTTTTCCAGGTAAATGGGTAGGGGAACAATGTACCCCATACTCATTTACATAGGGTGGGGGGGCTGGCATCTGGGGGCTCCCTTGTTAAAGGGGGCTTCCAGATGCCGATAGGTCCCCAGACCCCGACAACCAACGGTCAGGGTTGTTGGGAAGAGGCCCTTGTCCTCATCAACATGGGGACAAGGTGCTTTGGGGTGGGGGGTTCTGAGCCCCCCCCTGCCCCAAAGCACCCATACTCCCCATGTTGAGGGCACGCGGCCTGGTATGGTCCAGGAAGGGGGGGCGCTCCCTCGTCCCCACCCCCTTTCCTGGCCTGCTGGGCTTCGTGCTCAGATAAGGGTCTGGTATGGATTTTGGGGGGACCCCATGCCGAAAAAACGGCGTGGGGTCCGCCCAAAATCCATACCAGACCAAAGGGCCTGGTATGCTCCTGGAGGGGGACCCCATGCCAGTTTTTTTTAATTTGGTGTGGTGTTCCCCTTCATGATCCCCAGAGCACAAGTCGCATGCCAAAGTTGGATCAGTGAGGACACTGATCCGACTTCAATGCCTTTCAATGGGCTGAAGTAGGATCAAAGTCAGACAAAAGTAGTACAGGAACCTTTTTCAAAGTTGGTCCGACTTTGAAAAACACAAGTCGGACCAGTTAAGACAGCTCTCATAGGGAATCATTGTTTTTGTGACCTAATGCGACTTGTGCTCCTCATGTCGGTCTGAGAATCGGACTAGTGTGAACCCAGCCTGAGATAGTGACTTGTCCTTTCACCAATCAAAACAATCCCAGTGTGAGATAAATTCCTTTTACTGCTGCTGTAATCACCAAGTCAGATGTCACAAGCCGGATGGTTAGAACAAGGATCCGACTTTGATCCTACTTCAATGATATTCAATGGGCTGAAGTAGGACCAAAGTAGTACAGGAACTTTTTTCAAAGTCAGACCGACTTGTGTCGGACTAGATAAGACGGCTCTCATAGGGAAACATTGATTTTGTGACGTAATGCGACTTGTGCTCACAATCTCGGTCCATTTGTCGGACAAGTGTGAACCCAGCCTTAAACTGCAGAGTGCAAAATCTGGTGCAGCTATGCATGGTATCCACTCAGCTTCTAATGTCAGCTTGTTCAATTAAGCTTTGACCAAAAAAAAAACCCCTGGGTGCTGATTGGATTCTATGCACAGCGGCACCCTATATGCACTCTCCATGAAAAATGATGAAAATAAACTATGGACACTGCTTTTTATTTGGAAAATTTGTTGTTGGGCAGATTAAAAAAAAACAAAACGTGGTAAAAACGTGGTAAAAATGCACTACATGCTTTTCTGCAGCTTCTCCATTGAAGTTTATTGAACAAAAAAAAATAACCGTTTTGCATTTAAAAAAAGTCCCTGACCATTTCCAAAAATGCAGAGGCACAAAAATGCATTGATGTGAATGTGTTCCATTGGAATCCATATTAAAAATAATGCTTTAAACCCAAAAGCAAACATTTATTATTTTGCATTTATTTTCTTTTTTAGGCTTTCTTTCTTTCTTTTATTTTAACCTGGTGGTCCGGCCAGTTAGTTTTTTTTTTTTTCAAAAGAACAAGCTCTCCCATAGAATGCATCAGTTACAGATTTATACACACCATTTAACACTAGCAGGGGTGCTTACAATGGTCAGTTTTTATTTATTTAAATCCTTTATCCCAAAAAGAAAAAAAAATATAAAGTATTAGCTAGAGTATGGCTTCAATTTGTTAGTGTATATAAATCTGCTAGTACATCTAACACTCCAACAGTCCAAAGGTGCCCCTGTGCTTCTTCATCCAGAGTGGGGGCACTCTAAGGCTGGGTTCACATTCGTCCGACAAAAGGACCGATATTGTGAGCATAAGTGGCATTACGTCACAAAATTAATGATTCCCTATGAGAGCTGTCTTAACTGGTCCGACACAAGTTGGTCCGACTTTAAAAAAGGTTCTTGTATTACTTTGGTCCGACTTTGGTCCTACTTCAGCCCATTGAATATCATTGAAGTAGGACCAAGGCGGATCCTTGTTCTAACCATCCGACTTGTGACATCCAACTTAGCGATTACAGCAGCAGTAAAAGGAATTTATCTCACACTGGGATTGTTTGGATTGGTCAAAGGACAAATCACTATCTCAAAGTCGGAGCAAAATCTTATCTTGTTCATTCAAGTTGGATGGAAGTAGGATCAAAGTAGGACCGATGTTGCAAGGCAAAGTAGGATCAAATGTCTGACCGTTTTTGTGTCGGATAGTGTGAACCCAGCCTAAGACCCCTTTCACACTAGGGCAGTTTTCAGGCTATTTGCACTAAAAATAGCGCCTGTAAAGCACCTAAAAACTGCCTCCCCTGCAGCCCCAGTGTGAAAGCCTGAGTTAGATACAGTCCTGCAAGCAGCATCTTTGGGGTGGTTTGCAAGCAGTGTACACACCTTTCCCAACCCGCCCCTGCCCATTGGAATGCATGGGCAGCGCTTCGGAAGCGCCTGAAAAACGCTTCGGAAGTGCCGCAACACGGGCGCTTTTAACCCCTTTTTAACCCCTTCTTGGGGGCTAAAAGAGGTGCCAAAGCATCGCTATAACAGCGGTAAAGTGCCGCTAAAACGAGCAGCACTTTACCACTGAAGCCCACACTGCCCCAGTGTGAAAGTACCCTAATGCAGGAGGTGTGTTACTGGTCAAATCACCAGGTGAAAATGGACGGTGAAAAGGCTTAAGAAAAGAAAACCGATACAGCCATCAAATCCAATGGTTGGTCAACTTCAGTATATTACATTTTTGGTTTGGAATTACCAGATACCAGTTTAAATAAAGTAGCGGCACCCAAATCTGATTTGTTTCTTTTTGAAGGAAAATGCTTTTATTTTGGGTGAGACAACTCATTTTTTTATCAAGTAGCAGCCATAATAACACATCTGAAAGCTATAGGAAAGTCTACTCCTAAAAATACAACTAAAGTCCCCAAAATAGAATATTGAAACTGAGAAGACAAAAACACTTCAAAAGCACAACCCCACATCCCCTTTTCTCGCTTCCATCTATGTATCCCTAATTATTCCCCAAATTTTCAATATATAGACTAGTGGTTCTCAACCCTGTCCTCAAGTACCCCCAACAGACCATGTTTTGGGAATTCTTCTTAGATAAAATAGCTGTCCAAAATACCAAGCCATTGACTGATTTAAAGCACCTGTGCAAGATAAAGAAAAACCTGAAAACATGGCCTGTTGGGGGTACTTGAGGACAGGGTTGAGAACCACTGATATAGACTACAGAAATTAGTTTTGTATAAATTGGATAGCATCAGGACAGTACATATACGTCATTACTTTGAAGTAGCTTTGACGTAATCTAGCTGCATAACCCTGGTATCATTTTTTACTGTGGGCGTTCCGGCAGCTGTTAAAAATTATTCCAGTGGCGAATTCACCACGGATCACTTTTAGAGGTGGCGGGAGAGGTGCCCCCCCTCCTACCGCTTGGAAGAGATGTGATCCATTGGATGGTTGGGCAGGAAGTCAAGTGAGGGCAAGATGCCCCTGGAGGACCAGAGCGCCCTCCGGCTTCACTTCCAGTTCTCGGGCTGAAAGAGATTGTTTTTTTCTATTAAGTGCCAACAAGTTTTTTTTCTTTTGCTTTTAAAGGTATATAAAAAAAAATAAATAAAGGAACAGTGCAAAAATAAAAATGTAAAATAAATTAAGAAAAATTTTTTTTAAAGCACCCCATCCCTCCGTGCTTGTGCGCACAAGCAAACGCATATGTAAGTCACGTCCACATATGTAAACAGTGTTCAAACCACACATATGAGGTATCGTGGCGATACCTAGCATGAGAACAATAATTCTAGCACTCCTGTATAACTCTAAATAGGTAACCTGTAAGAAATTTTAAAGTGTCGCCTATGGAGATTTTTAAGTACTGTAGTTTGTCACCATTACACGAGCATGCGCAATTTTAAAACATGACATGTTAGGCATATATATATGTGGCGTAACATCATCTTTCACATTATACAAAAAAATTGGGCTAACTTAACTGTTTTTTTTTTATTCAATTCATGAAAGTGTATTTTTTCCCAAAAAATTGCATTTGAAAGACCGCTGCGCAAATACAGTGTGACATTAAATATTGCAATGATCACCATTTTATTCTCTAGGGTCTCTAAGTGATTTTGTAGCAAAAAATACTAATTCAAACTTGTAAACAAAAAGTTCCAGAAAAGGCCTGGTGAGCAAGTGGTTAAGAGAAAATAGACACAGCTATTGCATGGTCCCGGACAGTATGTAAGCAGCTGGTTAGGAATATAAGAGTGCGAGACAAAGCAGTTTTTGTATTGATAGACAAATTAGAATGTTTTTGAAGATAAGCATTTCAATTTCTATTCACAAAGCATGTCCACCAATTAGAATACATGGAAGCATGACAATATCAAATTGTCCTGGTTATCATACTAGTCACACACACCCTGAACTTTTTTAATTTCTTTTATCCTAGAGACGATTCTGTTTGAATACCATTCAGTCAAATTTGAATTTGGCACAACAGTATGCAGTACTGACTGGTGTATAAACATTATAGGATAATGAGCATAAACATCTGTTCACTGTTAACCCCAGTGACGTCACTAGGGTTGGTGTCACCTGGGGCGGTAAAACATGGTGTCATCCCGCCATCATTTTTTCCCCATATAACACTGCATATAATGGCAACAGTAGTGCCAGAAACTATCAAGCAACTAGCAAATTTGAATAACAATATCATATGAAAATAGACCTCCCCCAGGATTAGTGCCAGTTTCTGCAATAACAATCCCCAGCATTGCTGTCAGTTTCTGTAATAACAATCCCCAGCATTGCTGTCAGTTTCTGTAATAATAATCCCCAGCATTGGTGTCAGTAGCAGCAATAATAATCCCCAGCATTAGTGCCAGTTTCTGCAATAATAGCCCACAGCATTGGTGCCATTTTCTGCAGTAATAGCCCACAACATTGGTGCCAGTTTCCACAATAATAACCCCCAGCATTACTGACAGTTTTCACAATAATAACCCCCAGCATTAGTGCCAGTTTCCACAATAATAATCTCCAGCATTGGTACCAGTTTCTGCAATAGTGGCCCCCAGCATTAGTGCCAGTTTCCGCAATAATAGCACACAGCATTGGTGCCAGTTTCTGCAATAATAACTCACAACATTGGTGCCAGTTTCCGCAATAATAACCCCCAGCATTAGCGCCAGTTTCTGAAATAATAACCCCCAGGATTGGTGCCAGTTTCCACAATATTAACCCCCAGCAAAGGTGACATTTTCTGCTATATTAATACCCAGCATTGGTGGCAGTTTTTCCAATGATCTCCAGCATTGGTGCCAGTTTCTCCAATAATCCCCAGCATTGGTGGTCAGTGGCGATATGCTATTTCAAAATTCTGCACACGGCCACTGACCACTAATACAGCAAAATGGGTTAATTACACTTCCACTGGCCACTACTGCATTAATGATGTATGGCAGTGTTAACTAACCTCTTTGTGCTGCATTAGTGGCCAGTGTCAATAAACCCATTCATGCTGCAATACAAACGGGTTAATTAACACTGACACTTGTCACTAATGCCGCACAAAGGGCTTAACACTGCCATGGATCATTAATGCAACAGTAGCCAGTGGCAGTGTAAATAACCCCTTTGTGTTGTATTAGTGGTCAGTGGCAGTGTTACTTAACTCTCTGTATTGCAGCATGAATGGGTTCATTAACACTGGCACTGGGCACTAATGCAGCACAAAGGAGTTAATTAACTGCCACTGGTCACTACTGCATCAGCATACGTACATTAACCCCTTCATGCTGCACATTGCTGGGTAATGGCAGTGGTAGTTAATTAACCCCTTCACCCTCAGTTACAAAACCCACCACACTCCTCAAGGAGTTAACCAGTCCAGTGCACTGGGAAAGCCGTATGCTGAGTCACTGCAATATTACACTGTCACTATTAAGCACCATACATTATATTCGCCTTTGCAAGTGTATCCTATCCAAGCAGCATGCACTCGTGAACTCTCCCTTGCGGCGCCTCTCTCTCTTCCTGTTCTGGCCTCAGAATGCCATCATGTCAGAGGCGGGGACTAGAAATAATCTGTCAAGCAGAGTGGAAGAGAAATGGATGTGACAAGTGCTGAGTGCAGGAGCGAGCGCAGGCAGTGTTCCAGAATTCGGCACCCCACTGCAGCTCTGCAAGGGCAGTCTATGCAGGGTCTCTTCTCCTAGACTTCGGCGGTGATCTGTGCAAAGTTCAACCACCGTCAGGCAGACTTTGGCCAGCACTACCTGCACTCCCCCTTGTCCCAGCCCTGGTGTCACCCCTCTGGCGGGTGTCCCCCGGGTGCGGCCCACACCCCCCACCCCCCCATAGCAACGCCACTGGTTAACCCTATGAGGGATTAAAATCTCAGGTATTAGCATGATATTTCTTCTTGAAGTCTCTGTTGCTGCATACCATTACGATATTACATTGACAAGACCATAAATCCCCATTGCCACTCAAAGTGTTTGCAGAAAAGATCCTCACATTTCTTGATGTCAGCTAGTGTGGACACTCAAAGTTCAGCATCAAATGAGAGGGACATTTGGGGAAATCTCTGTCTTGGAAAACCACTACTTTAAGGGAAAGAAAAAATTTGAATAAACAGCACAATAGGAAACAAAAAGCTGATTGCGGCTGTAAGTGACACCCACAACATTTTTTTATAACTTTAGCACAAAAGAGAACAGAGGCGCCTCTAAGTGTAGCAATATGGTTACATTTAATGAAGGTACAACATTTAGCAGCTCACATGGTAATGATTAAAACAGGCACATCTAAGTATGCAGGCATCTGGGGTAAAGCTGTCCACATAGACCGTCCTCCACACCGTTATCGACATCATCCCTTCCACGCTACACTCCATGAGCGCTTCAAGCCCCACTTTCAGGATGGTCTATGTGGATAGCGTTACCCAGGATGCCTGCATACTTGGATGTGCCTGTTTTGATCATTGGCCATGTGAGTTGCTAAATGTTGTACCTTCATTAAATGTAACCATATTGCTACACTTAGAGGCGCCTCTCTTCTCCCTGTAGCTCCTGCTGGATATTGATTCTAATCCCCTTGTGAAGGCTGCCATTTGTGGATGGACATTTTATGGTTACACAACCTATCACATTGCTATCTTTTTATATGGACTACAACTGAAAGACTTATGAATAAATGGTTGTGGAACGAATCATCCGAGTTTCCATTATTTCCTATGGGGAAAATCGCTTTGATATACAAGTGATTTGAAATACAAGCATGCTTCCGGAACAAATAATGCTCACAATCCATGGTTTTACTGTATAACTAATGGTTAAATCCACTGTCAAATATTTTGTTTGCCATCTGTGCCTAATTCAAGAGATGTACTTTTACTTTTATGTTGTGTAGAAACAACGGAAAGTGAAAAGAAATATCACTGAAGTGAGGTAAATTCCCTCTTAGACAGTTGTCACTGAAACAAGTGTCCTCACTGGAAGATTTCCCTTCTATTCCTACTCACTTTTAAACCCAGTGACAATAGCCACCAGGACAAATGGTGAAAATGTATCTATTTAACAGGGAAATTTACAGCCATTAAAACCCGACTAAAAAATACAAATACTGCGGCGAAAAGAAAAGAGCTAAACACATAAGGCCCCTTTCACACGGGCAGATAAAATTCAGCTTTCAGCTGCGGATAGATGAAATTATCTACCGCAGCTATACTCTGACAATGCTTTCCTATGGCCCCATTCAGACACTGCATTTAGCAGCGGTTTCGTTACAGAAGGTTTTGTGCAATTAGAAAAAATAGATTTGACTGCATCCAGGAACGATGTAACGCAGCTATCTGTGCAGAACTGCTCGCCGGACACCGATCTGCCTGCTGCCCGCTCCTACATATGGTAAGTGCAGGACTTTGATGTCACGACTACACTGGTGGGGATTGTTCTGTCAGTGCTGTGAACCCCATGGTGGGGGGGGCTGTATACACCTAGCTGTGGTCCTGTATACCCCTATTTGTGGTGCTGTATATCCCTATCTGTGTTGCTGTATATCCCTATCTGTGGTGCTGTATATCCCTATCTATTGTGCTGTATATCCCTATCTTTGGTGCTGTATATCCCTATTAGTGGTGCTCTATATCCCCATCTGTGGTTCTGTATATCCCTATCTGTGGTTCTGTATACCCCTATCTGTGATGCTGTATATACCCCTATCTGTGATGCTGTATATACCCCTATCTGTGATGCTGTATATACCCTTATCTGTGATGCTGTACTGTATATACCCCTATCTGTAATGCTGTATGTACCCCTATCTGGCAATGCTGTATACCCTGATATAGGTATATCTGATGATGCTGGGCTGTATACTCCTGATACAATGGGTGGAATTGGTAAGGGGTGGGGGGTCAAAAAGGAAGGGTGTGGTCTGGTGCCCCCCATCCTAAAATTTCACCAGCCGCCACTGATGACAAGGTATACCTGGGAATAATACAGGAAATTGAAAGGGAGTGTACTCTAGAGAGAGAAGAGATGGCGGCCTGTAAAATCTCACATGAGGCCATAATATCCTTGGTGCACAATTGACCAGAGATATGGGACCCTGAATGCCCAAGATACTTGAAAAGAGTCATGAAGAGGTTGAAATGGGGGGAAGTGTATTGATTTGTGACACCAAACTGGGAAAATATGTCTGCAAGTGAACAGGATAACCGGTGAGTGCAACGATTGATGTGTGGATAGCAGGGTACATCAGAGCAGTTGCCCATAGCAACCATAACTGAAAAATAGCAAATGCATTTCCCTTTGCTAATTGTTTGCTATGGTCTACGATTGCTCCATTCATATGTTAGTCATATGACTAATATTTACAATGGATTATATTGCATTAAAATAGATTTATACAAGATGGAGCTCCCTATGTGACCACTACAAGAAAGAACTCAAGGAAGAGAGGTCTGCAGATAGAAGTGGAGCACCTGCAACACGTTGTAGGCCTAACCTCCATGCAGAGGCTTTGTTGTTTTTGAGATGCACCACTGAAATGCGTCCGCAAGTATATGGGGTTCCTTTACATTCACAAAGCTGCAGTTAATTGTACATTTTTGTGTCATCTATGGATAACATTGCCCGCTGCTATCGTTTGCAGCAATTATTTTAGCATATTTCAAAAACTTTATCACGTAGGGAACCAGCCTGCTTTTTTGAACGGTCCCCCAGCTATAGGTAGAGGGGCATCCTGGAGTGTACATTTGACAATATTCTGTAAAAATTGAAACAACTATATGTTTTTTTGAGACATTCAATACTCAAAGTGGTATGCTTTTATTTTTACCTAGAACTGTGTCAAGTGTTCCTGCAAGATCAAGGCGTGCAAGTATGTCATCAGACAATGGAATTGATGCTGACGCAAACCAAGAAACGAATGCAGAGCCAAATGCAGAGACAGTTTCTCCCGATGAAAATCAAGCACCCTCTCAAGCACCTGTGGTATGTTTTTTTTCTATGCCACAATTGTCATGTCACAACCTCCATGTACAAACCACTTATTGCCGACATATTCAAAAATGGCAGCTGGTGTTGGTGCAGTGACGTATTTGTAGAAAAGCCTAATCTGTATTGTCATTCTATTTACAGGCAAATATTGATAGGAAAGTCCTGTCTAGTTCCACCCCCACCCATCGAACATGCCGTACTCAGCAAGAGCCCCCTTTGAGGAATATTTTGATGTCTTACTTGAAGAAATGAAAAACCATTCACACATCACTACCTCAAAAGACAGTGATGAATTTGTCAATATCTGGGACCCAGATGTGATATTTTGCAGAATGTTACTGTCTGTGATCAAGGAGGTCCCTCTTGATAAGCGTACTGAAAGGTGATATATATGTTTATATTATGTACATAGTTTCTGCTTGCAAAGAGCCACGCCCATTTCCTAGATTTCAGCCCTGGGGCTTGGGTTTTAATACACCCAGTGGCCCTTTTACTAAATTACTGCCCGGTCATCAGTACAATGACACTACACCTGCCATGAGCCCTTACTCAGGACCCCACCAATGTACACACCTATCCCATCTCATTACAGTTTTCAAAGGATGCATGTGCAGACACAACCAGTTCGTTTACCCTCATCTTTATCCTCCCAATCTGGATCACCCATAGATGTTGGCAGTGAACCAAGCCATTCTGCCCTGCATTTCTCTTACCCAGTTTATGAAAACTTGTAGACTTATAGTTTTGTTTAATTCCTCTGATTTGTTATTTATATGCCTGCTTTAATTTATTGTGGTATACTGCTACCTTTGCTGTAATCAAGTATGTACAACTTCCCGCTGATTGTCTTATCCCCGCTAAAAAATGGTTTTCATCATGGCATGGTCAAACTGCTCCAATGTTACCTTTAAAACCCCACCTTTGTGTCCTATCTATCTTATCTGCACACAGCCTGTAAAACCAGAATGTGTCCAGGTAAATGAATAACAGTATACTTTTAAAAAGTCTTGTAAAATCTAGCTAAGCCAAATCATTTTTCTTTTGAAAATTAAGTAGAGGGGGTGAAAGTAAGGGTTACCGAAACAATCACAACACACAATTTATGACACTTCATCAATGGGGCATCTCTCAGCAGGATGTTGGACACACTTTGAAGTTTGTGCATTTCAGAACCCAAGCGTTTACAATTGTTTTTTTTCTAATGTGTACACTTTAAGCCCAGTAGGTAATATCCAGTACAGACAGTACTACACAGTAGTAGTTGTAAAGTTGTGTAGATAACATGATTCCAAGGTATTGGCTGATGTTAGTACCCTGAACAAGCCATGCATGCATACATTTTTTTGGTGTGTATAACAATTATAGGCAATGTCTCCAGTGCTGTTTACTGCACTCAGAGTGCTCACATGTATTATAAAAAACAGATTTGGTTACACCACATGACAGAGGAATTCTTGAAAATGTTGTGTTTTGCAAGGGATTTTTGTGACTCGTGTAATCACAGCTGCAATACCGAGTCAAATATAGTTTTGTATAATTGAAAATGAATACTTCTCAACATTTCAAAGGAAAAAAAACTTTTTAGAATTTATTTGTTAAGTTTATACATAAAGCAAACATAAAAATAAATGCAATCTAATTGGACAGCGGTGTAGATTTTTTTTATGTTATCAAACTGGTATATCTATAAATTTCTTAAAAAAGGTAAACATAACAACTGTGGTACAAACTAATAAAAGATTAAATAAAGTTATTTTGCCATGGAACCTGTCCTTCATTGGAAAGGAAGTAGTCAGCAAAATGTTCACGGATTTGGAGTGCTTGATTACTGGGACAAGTGCCAGTCAGATGACCTTGGGGCTCATTTGGGATCACTTCTGGAGTTTCACTGGACACATTCTCCTTTATCCTTATGCAGCAGACAGCACGCCAAAACTACATTGACTGCATGCTAAACTTCCAGGTGCATTGATGTTAATAAAACATGCTATTTTGCTGTACATATTCCAAAAGCACACTCCACCATTTGGTGTGCTCTACTCAGCCGATAATTAAAAATGTGTGCCCTCGAAGTGAGACCATGCATAGTGTAGGGCCTGAGGAGATAGGTGGATAAAGCAAATGCCAAATGCCTCATCTCCTAGAACTATTAAAGGCAGATCCGGCCCATCAGTACCAGGCAGAGGCCTTGATTGTGGCACATCAAATTCCCCATATTGGAAAAGCCGACCCATATCCGAATTATGAAATATTCTGGAATTTCCAGAACTTCCATAGGCCTCAACATCCACCACTATAAATTTCATATTTGCATCACTGAGTCCCAGCAGCACAATTGATAATTTTTTTTTTGTGGAGGAAGAAGCAGGAGCCAGAATTAGGTGGCTTGATGAGACGTACATGTTTACCATCTAGTGCACCAATGCAATTTGGGAAATTAGTTTTCTCCCAGAACTCATCAACTATTTCTTCCCAAACACTGGATGTTGGTTCTGGCATTACTGTGTTTTTTCATTTCATAGGACGAGACAAGTGTCACACACAATTGTTGACACAGTTGACATTCCCATTAAAAATTGATGGTGAAGAGAGGTGAAACTGGCACCAGAGGCAAGGTATCTGGAGTACAAAATTGTGAATAAATTATATATAAAGAAAATCTTTAATAATAATTAATAATTACTAATTATTAGTGTTGAGCGAACCCGGACTGTAACGTTCGGGTCCGTACCGAACTTTCGCGTGTCCGTGGCACGGACCCGGACATTTCAAAAATCGTTCGGGTTCGGTCCGGGGTTCTGCTATTTTACTCCACGTGTTGAGAAGCTGCAGGGCAGCCAATCAACAAGCGTTTCACTGGTTTGCCCTTAGAAGCCATCACAGCCATGCCTACTAATGGCATGGCTGTGATTGGCCAGTGCATCACGTGACCCAGCGTCTTTATAAGCTGGAGTCACAGTGCTGCAGTCACATGCTCCTTGGGTTAGTGTAGGGAAAGGAAGCTGAAAGCTTGAGGGACAGATTTGAGACATTTTAAGACCTGATCCTGCATCCTGAAATAGATTACTTTACTACTGCTGTCTGTGCTGTTGCTCTGAGGACAGATAGCAGAAATTAGAGATTTCACATACCGCTGCTTTGAGTTGCAGATCAAGCTCTGCATAAAACAACGATCGCTACGATCGTGCTCAACGATCAGATTGTTGGGGGAATTTGAGATTTCAAATACCGCTGCTTAGAGTTGGAGATTGCAGATTAAACTCTGTCTAACGAAACGATTGTACGTTCGTACACAACGATCAGATTGTTGGGGGAATTTGAGATTTCACATACCGCTGCTT
>BLSH010247668.1:659458-681074 GCA_018402905.1 Glandirana rugosa
TAACCCACCGACTGTTACGGAGGTCAAGGAAGTGTAACAGAGGTGAAAGACAGATGGCCATGGGGTTTAGGTGCCAACTCTGAGCTTTCAGCAAGGGACCGGGTGGGAGACAATGTGAAGGAACTGGAGGCATTGTCAGCCACCCAATCTGCTATCAACTGTACTTGTTCTGGCCTCACCATTCGTTGAGCGGCATTCGGGCCTACCATATAACGTTGAAGGTTCTGTCGGCTACTCGCACCTGAGGAAGGTGTTTCACTTGTGCGTGGAACTGGCACAAATCGATCACGTCCTCTCCTTGCAACAGGAACTTCACCAACACCACCAGCACCAGCAGCACCACGACCACGTCCCTTATTTGAAGCTCTCCTCATTCTGGACGCAAATGTACTATGTAGCACTATTTATTAATAATAAAAAAAAAAGAATAAGAAATTATTATTCTTTTCTTTTTTTAAACCAGCAATGTAGATGCACTTTTTTATTTTTGAGCAATAAATGCACCGCTGGCCGCAAATGTAGTATTTAAAACATTTTTTTTTTTTTAAACCAGCAATGTAGACGCACTTTTTTTTTTGCGCAAGAAATGCGGAGCAAGGTGCAAATGTGCTATGTAGCACTATTTATTAATACTATGGGGACAGGACTACACACCCCAGCATTTTCTGGCAAGAAAAGAATCAAGGACACCATCTTGTCTGCTGAAGAGAAGGCAGACACCACCAGGCAAGTGAAGAGACTGGATCCAGGTGAGAGGTGTTGCCTCCCGGGTCAGTCCACTGCATTGTTCCAGGCATCCATGGCCAGTTGGAGACATCCTGCCTGAGAGAGGGGAATCCCAGGTGCATATCCAGGCGCACCTGCACTGACAGTGTGAAGTGTCCCAGTGTGAGGTGACCAGTCGGGTTACCAGAGGAGCCTGCCTGTTCCAGGACGTTTGTTCGGGCCTTGATCGCAGGATTGGTGAGAGGGCACTTACCCATTTGCAGAGAACAAGGACACTGCACAAAGACAGAGTTTTTTCACTTTGTTCACGCTTACCCGAACTCGGGTCTCATTGATACCCCGTTAAGCAGTCACAGTGTCTGCCTTGCTATCCTGATACTGTCAGCATACCACAATTACACTTTACCAAGCAGGAGTTTAAGTGAACCAACTAAAGTGGCTAGCCAAAGATCCAAGGCCTCATTCTTCTTCAAAGGGACTGAAGTTACTGGTGCCATACGGGCACGCACACACCCATACTCAGGGCTCTGTATATGTAGTGTATGTGCGGGGTAGTCTGACTTGGGAGTTACATCACTGATCCCTGAATTGCATACAGTGTTTATGGTTGGGCATGTGGTGTCAGGGGACAGAAGAGAGAGGTCTAACATAAGTTGTCATATTGTGATTTGTTGCTATTAGAGTGTTTACCTCTGCTCTTGGGGTTATTCGCAGTTGTGGAATCCCCTGAAAGCAGCCTGATATAATATGAGTTATATTGCCGCAGATCTCAGTTATAGAGAGCATAGAGAGCAGAGAGCATTAAGGCCCTTACCCTGACTGTACTGACTAGGTTGAAGATTTGGTTGCTTGTTATGTCTTCTGAAAATAAGTTCCTGCCACTTTGTGGAAAATGAGACTCATCTATGTTTAAGTATAAGTTCTTTAATTTTGCAAGATCCAAATGCCTGCTTGGGCATTCAACTTATTCCAATCACACACAGACAGGTAGAAGAAGAAGAGAGTTTTCACTCCTTATTAGTTCAAAAGGTAACCAGGGCAGCGGCACATTAAGTAACACATTCATATGTAATCTTTTTAATACCACTATCTGTGGTAGTCTGACAAACAGGTGGGTGGTTCAGTAGATTTAGTAATAAAATGTTCTTGGGTCTGACGAAAGAGTTAGAGACCATGTATATATCCTTTCTTGTTTTTATAAGTAGACAACAGTAAGGATTTAAAAGGAATTGGGTTGTATAGAATAGGCTGGTTTTAAGTAATAAAGCAAGGTGCAGCATTTAGTAAAGAAACCCTGCATTGTGAAGGGATTAAGGGTTGAAACATACATAAAATCCTCAGGAATAACTACAAAATATGAGGCTACTGCATAGCGTCTGCAATTATATTCCCAATATACTCTCATGTAAATAGGTTATTTCAATTTTTAACTTGTGTTTTTTTTATTCAAATCAAATGTTCTGAAAATTCATGTTGTTCTATAGTCTGCACTGGTGGGCATAAACAACAAATCTTTCACAATTATACTACTTTTGTGTGTACCCTACCACCTGCTGATATCAATACAAATTTAGTGCCTACATTTTGGAGAGCAAATGTAAAGTCCTTAGGCTTCTTTAAATAAACAGACTATTTGTTAATCTTACAACGTTTATTTCCAAATATGACTGTTATAATATAGAATAGAATACGATTGCATACAAATTACTATCAGGTTCCATGCACCCCAGTACAAAACTCTTTAGCCATGTGTCTGTCAATGTGATAGATGTAGTGTTTGGAGAGGGATGGAGTGCACTGAGGAAGGAGTGTCCTGAGTCCTTCTTCAGTGCAAACATATTCATGGACCTGTCACTGACAGGTAAATGAACCAGGCACAAGCACCAACAGGTTTAGTGCTGCACCATAACAGAATTCTAAAGAGTGTCTAGCTGTAGCCAATCACAGATCGCTATAGTAATCACAACTGTTATGAATGAAACCCATGACAGTTCAAAACATTGACGTCACAGTGATCATCAAAAAGAAAAAAAATGTTAAAAAAGGAAACAAAATGTTAAAAAGTTTTTGTGCACTGGTGTGCAGTCATGTTGGAACAGGAAGGAGCCATCCCCAAACTATTCCCACAAAGTTGGGAGCATGAAATTGTCCAAAACGTCTTGGTATGCTGACACCTTAAGATTTCTCTTCACAGGAACTAAGGGACCAAGCCCAACCCCTGAAAAACAACCCCACACTATAATCCCCCCTCCACCAAATGATTTGGACCAGTGCACAAAGCAAGAGCCATAAAGACATGGATGAGCGAGTTTGAGGTGGAGGAACTTGATTGGCCTACACAGAGTCCTGACCTCAACCCTATGGAACACCTTTGGGATGAATTAAAGCGGATACTGCGAGCCAGAACTTCTCATCCACATCAGTGCCTGACCTCACAAATGTGCTTCTGGAAGAATGGTCAAACATTCCCATAGACACACTGCTAAACCTTTTGAACAGCCTTCCCAGAACAGTTGAAGCTGTTATAGCTGCAAAGGGAGGGCCAAGTCAATATTGAACCCTATGGACTAAGACTGGGATGCCATTAAAATGTGTGTGTGTGTAAAGGCAGGCGTTCCCAATACTTTGGTGATATAGTGTAGACCATCAGTACATCAGGATTGACCAATTTTCAGATATATATACCATAGACGCTATAACTTTCTTTTAACATTTTGGCCAAATTTATGAAGAAATTTGATTTGATTGGATATGTTTTATAACAGAAAGTAGAAAATATTGTTTGTTTGGTTTTTTTTGCTAAATATTCAGTATTTTTTATTTTATATAGAAAAAAATAAAAAAAACTGTGTTTGTGTGAAAAAAATTATATAAATTTAATTTGCACACAATATTGCATGACCTAGCAATTGCCAGTTAAAATAGCATAGGGCTGGATAGCAAAAAATGACCCGGTCATGAAGGGGATAAAACCTTTTCGAGAGTCAAGCGGTAATGAACAGATTGTAAATGTGAAGTGGTTATAACAATAAACAAAACGTATTCACCTTACAAGAGTTGATTATGGGAGATCTGATCATCTTGTATAATTACATAAAAAGCCCATATTGCACATTTTCCAAAGGTTTATTTACTGCAAGATCAATATCACTTCAAAACACAAAAGGCCAGTCTTTAAAACTGTAGGAAAAAAAATATTTTCCCCATATGGATAGGATTCTTTACTGTAATGTGAAATGTGTATGAAAATGTTTTCAACCTGACTATGCACAGTTAACTGTCTTCTGCATTTAGATCAATGAAAAAGGCACTGCTGATTTTTACAGAACATGCCGAAAATTGTGGGTCAGGTACTCTTAGAGAAGTTCAGTTATTGACAAGTATAATGTTGCATTACTAAATTACCCCTATCATTGTGACATATCCCAACTTCAAAATGTAATGTTAGTAACTAATTAGTGCATGTTTGTACTAATGCATATCGATGAAAACCATTTGACGTTTTGCAAATGTTGATTGATATAATCATAACAATTGAATTTAATGACATTAATCAGCAATTCTCTGTTAGGTTTAAACAATATTAGATTTGCCTGTTTGCTTCATTAATAATAACAATAAAAAATAGAAAAGAAAATACTACACAGATTAATTTGCACTGAAAGCAGTAATGTAATTTGGAACCCAATCTTCAAGAGTTACAACATTCATTTATTCAATCAGGTTACAGATATAACCATACTTTTCTATGTGATTTAGATAAAATAGTTCTCAGTGATTGTTCATACTTTTTAATATTATACATAGATTACATTTTAAATAAAAAGTTTGTGTGTGATAAGAGACAACATGGTTAGATTTTGTTATTTCGTCTGAAGCATTATATATTTAGAGACCACAAAATTGCTGTGAGAGGATTATTTCTTTTCCATATAATTGTTTTCTTTATACTAACAAACTAAACTGTACATTTATTTGTTAATGAATTACCAATTGCATGGTTTGGTGCTACAATGTCAATATTACATAAAAATAATTTATTACAGCCAAAAATAATTTCCTAACTCTATCCTAGCCCCTGACCCTAACCTCTACGTTTAACCCTCGACTTGAATGGATTCCTACTCCTAACCCCCTAAATTACACTTAGTCCCTAAAGCCAAACTCCAGGGCTCTCCATCACCTAGTCACCATGCTTCACGACCACCTGGCTGCTTATTCAATCAACCCTAGTACTGTAATCATTGGCAGCAGCAATAAAGCCTCCTCCGAAGAGCTTCACTGCGCATTAGACATCTGTACTGCATCTCCTCTATCTCATCTTGTCCTCAGGTGAGCCCTAAAAAAATTCAAGACTAAAAAAAAGTTGTTGTTAGTTATATTTTAAGTAGTAGTCGTTTTTATTTCTGTTTTGACGCTGTAGTGGCATGGTCACTTTGGATTTCAAATCAGATCTTACATTGCAATTGACTGTCCCACCCCAATATATCAACGCTCCGCACCTAGAAGTAATGAGTATTTGAAATTCTTTCAGTGACTGAATGAAGCTGTGGAAGAGCAAAGATGAAACAAGCTTTGAAGTGAACCTTTTGCTTTGTCCTGAATGGGCAAAACATAGCTTGCTTTAGGACAGTCTAATTTAAAGTGGACCTTTCAGTAGCTTCACATGTCAGAGCATACAGTATAGCAACAGTATATGTTTTCCAATAATCTGTACCAGTTATTATCTATCAAGTTTATCAGAAGATATGCTGTGTTTAGAGTCGTCCTACAGTTTTATTTAAAACTGCCCGTATAAATTAAAATGACGTGTGTCAGTGAATTAACAACATTTTTGTTATACTTTAGCAGTATTTCAGCACAACAATTCCAAGGTTCTACATTTCATTAATTGAATGGGATATTTTGAATTAACCACATGCCGACCAGCCACAGTACGTATACTGCGGCAGGCCGGCTCTATTGCGCAAAACGCCGTACCTGTACGTTATTTAATGCAATAGCTGCTGTGGGTGAGTGCGCACTGGCCACCCGTGATCGCGGTACAGAGAGGCAGAACAGGGATCTGCCTATGTAAACAAAGCAGATCCCAATTCTGACAGGGGACAACATGGAGATCTGCTGTTCCTACTGATCAGAAACAGCGATCTCTGTGTTGTCCCAGTGAGCCCAGCCCCCACACAGTTATAACACACCCAGGGAACACAGTTAACCCCTTGATCGCCCCCTAGTGTTAACCCCTTCCCTGCCAGTGTCATTTATACATTGGTCAGTGCATTTTCTTAGCACTGATCACTGTAATAATGTCACTGGTACCCAAAAAGTGTCACTTGGGGTCAGATTTGCCCGCTGCAATGTCACAGACTCGCTAAAAATCACAAAAATATATGAATAAAAATAAAAGTCCATAAATCTATCTCCCTATTTTGTAGACGCTATAACTGTTGTGCAAACCAATTAATATCCGCTTATTGTGATTTTTTTGTACCAAAAATATGTAGAAGCATACATATTGGCCTAAACTGATGAATACATTTGTTTTTTTATATTTTTTTTTATTGAATATGTATTATAGCAGGAAGTAAAACTAAAAAATTGACGGGCTTTTTTCGTTTATAGCACAAAAAATAAAAATCGCAGAGGTGATCAAAGAAAGCTCTATTTGTGGGACAAAAAGGACATCAATTTTGCTTGGGTACAACATCGCACAACCGCGGAGTTATCAGTTAAAGTGACGCAGTGCCGTATCACAAAAAATGGCCTGGTCATTAAGGTGGTAAATCCTTCCGGGGCTGAAGTGGTTAATAAACAACACATGCCTGGTTGTAGTGTTATATACAGAGCATCAGCCATTGGAACATGTACTGAATAATACACAAAAATATCCTGATTACTGTTCAAGAAATACGTCACAGTATACTTCTAAGCCTACCTTTTTTGTAATTAACCTCTTTTTTAGCACTATTTACCGTGGGTTAAATAAGTACGTTGAGTTTTTATGGCCATGCATTATAACAGCAAAGAATGCTTTTTAGTCCACCTGCAATATCAAGATGTTGATTACTGACAACTCCACACTCCTCATTAAAAATATAATTTACTTTGATACCTCTAGAAAAAAAATTGCCTGCAATAATTTCCTATGGAGACCTTTCTAGGTGTATGTTTTAGGTTAAAAAAAAAAGAAAGAAATTGTGAAAATTCAAAAAAAAATTTGTTTTACCTTAAAATACACACCTCTAAAAGCAAAATAATTGTAAACTATTGTCTATGTGCAGTCTTCATGGTCATTGGTGATAGGCCAGCTCCTTAGTGGACTTCTTTTAATATATTATTGATTGAATAACTATCCACTTAATTAAGCTTCTTCTTGAATCCACACCAGAGTTTTTGTAGGATAGAGCATGTTTTTATGCATCTTTGTTCACTTCCCCAAGTGGGTAGATCGTCATCCCAACTTCTGTGTGGACGGACCATGATCCCTTGGTCTTAAACGTCTTTCTCAATGGGCTGTCTATGCCTTCCTATCACTGGCGTATCAACAAATCTCTCTTGTCCACCCAGGACACATGTGTTCAGATTCAGGCACATGTTCAAGCCTTCTTTACTGATAATGTTGTCTCTGTTTTGTCTCCTATATCTTTGTGGGACGCCCATAAAGCTACGGTAAGAGGCCACCTGATCCAAATTGCATCCTATAGAAAACATCCTAGGGAGAAGAGGACTCAGTAGCTGTCTTCCCTTATGATGGCCACGAATGCTGCCTGGAAGGTGCGCCCAACAGCTCCCACTAGAAAGGCCCGCGATGACCTGGCCACCGAGCTAGACCTTTTCACAACCACCCAAGCGGAGAAGCCCCTGCGTTGGACCAAACATAAATTCTACACCAGTGCAAACTAATCTGGCCTCATGTTAGCCAGGAAACTCAACTCTGTGGGCCACATGCATAGGCCGGTCAAGCTGAGGGTGCAGGGAGGTGGGCTCACTTCGGATCCCTCAAAGATCACTTCCACTTTCACCGGTTTCCTTTCTTCCTTATACAGTAAACCTTCTTCATTTGACCTGAACAAGGCTGAGAACTTCTTCCAGCCACTGAGCCTCCCCCAGCTGTCTTCAACAGCTCGGGATACCCTGAACGCACCAGCTATAAAATCGCTGAAATCTTCAAAAGCTCCAGGTCCAGACAGCTTCATCTGACTTTATTATTAAAAGTGTGCTACTTTTCTCATCCCACATTTAACTTCCTACTTTAACTCCCTGTGTGGGGGCGAACAGCCCTCCCCGGATTCTCTCAAAGCCCACATCACTATCATCCTGAAATCAGCTGGGGAGGCTTTTGACCCACAGTCCTTTCGCCCTACCTCCCTGTTGAATGTGGACCTGAAGGTCTTGGGGAATATCTTAAACTCCCAAGTGAATAAGTACTTTCATCCACAGGGACCAGGTGGGCTTCGTGCCGGGCTGCCAAGCAGGCGATAATGTATGTAAAGTGATCCATCTTATCCACATTCTTCGTCAACGTAAAAAAAACCCTGTTTTTTTTGCTTTCTTTGGATATTTATAAAGCATTTGGCTAGCTTTCCTGGGATTACCTTGATTTGCTCTATCCCGCTGAGGCTTTGGAACTCACTTTTTATCCTGGATTCAGGCCCTTTATATATCCCCATCAGCCTCTGTGAAATATGCAGGTTTCCTTTCTGATCCCCTCCCAATTTACCGGGGTACCGGGAAGGGATGACCCCTATCCCCGGCGCTCTTTCTTCTGGCGCTGGAACTGTTGGCGGCAGCAACCAGGGCCAATGTGGACATACCAGAAGTGTCCTACATGGGGACTCAATATAACACTAACCTTTTTGCTGATGATGCCCTCTTGATCTTGACCAACCCGCTTATCTCCCTCCCCAATCTGCACCTCATGTTTGATTGTTTCTTGTCCTCTTGGGGTCTCCGGATCAACCTTTCTAAGACGATGACACTGAATGTAGCTCTCTCCGCCGAAGTTGTGGAACAGCTTCAAGAGCACTTTCTATACCGCTGGGCACCCAATTCAATCGATTATCTAGGGATAAAACTGAAATCTTCATATGCTTCCCTGTTCTCTGCTATTACCCTCTGTTGCGCACTTAACCTTCCTTATGCACTCCTGGCAATATCCTTCTCTCTACTGCATTGGGAGGATTTCTGCTGTCAAAATGACAATCCTACCTAAGGCCCTATACTATTTTCGCACGTTATCAGTGTGAGTGATTCGCCTCCTACAGAATTGGATTCTCCGATTTAATTGGGCCCAGAAATGCCTCAGAGTTCCTAGATCCAACCTCTCTGTTCATAGCCTACAAGTGGATTTGGGGGTTCCTAATGTTTCTAGATACTATGCGGCAGCACAGATCTCCCTGCTGGCTATGCTTCATGCGGTCTCAGATGTCCCTTTTTGGGTGTTGCTTGAACTGCCCAACTGTGATCCATGTTCCATCCAGGCCTTACTTTGGCTTCCCCATAAGTCACATCCCCCCTCCTTGAGCCCCATGATGCATAGTCTAAGGGTATGGGATTTGGCACACTACTCAGGTAATTTGATGTCTTCCTTCCCACCGCTGCTGCCTATCAAGCGTAACCCCCTCTTTCCCCCAGGTTTTGTCGGAAACCCTGGGCGTTCTCCTGGTGGCTCTCCTGGGGCTTCACACGGGTCCAAGATTTTCTTTCCTTCTGCTCCTTTCCATCCTGGGAGGCCATTTGATAGACACATGAGGCCCCAGCTGGGAAGCATTTTCACTTTCTTCAACTAAAACATTGGATTGCTGCCCTGCAACACATGTCCACCTACTCATCAAAAAACTTTATTTGAACATGCGTGCCAGCATGCCCCAGGGACCCCTGGCCTCATCTCAGCCATCTACGCATCTTTGAATGGACGCCCCCTCATCAGCACATCTCTCCTACGTGTCTCAATGGGAGCGGGACCTCCCATCCCCAATAGATTTAGAGGACTGAAGTAAGGCTTGGAAAGCAGTTGCAAAATATTCCTTTAACACAAATACACTCAAAGCCGCATATAAGGTTTCTTTTTAGATGGTACTGGGACCCTCCCCAGGTCGCCCATGCTTACCTGGGGAGTAGTGACAGATGCTTTCATAACTGTGGGCAAAGGGGAGATGTCCTGCATACCTTGTGGTCCTGTCTGAGACTGGTGGGGTTCTGATCCAAAGTTTTCAACCTGCTCCAGATCCTCTTCCATATCATGGTCCACAGGGGTGCAAAGTTGGCCATATTGCATTGCCTGATTCCCGGGTTATACGCATCTCAGCAGAAGCTGGCTACTTATCTTTTTATTTCTGCTAAGTGGACAATAGCCCAGGCCTGGATGACCCAGCGCTTTGCCTTTCAAGGGGTGAAGTCACGTATGACTGCCTTGATGCTCCATGAGCAGATGTCTAGCATTGTGCACAACTCACCTCCTAAGTTTTGGATTTTCCTATGAGTTTCCCTCACTTCAACCAGCTTATTCGGGCCTTCTCTGGCTGCTTCCGACAGCGTATTTGAGTCTGAGTTTTTTTCCCTTCCTTTTTCTCCTTCCTTCTCTAGAATCTGTCTTTCCTTACTCCCTCCTACCTTCTTTCTGGTTCTTCCTTCTTCTTATTTTTACATACCTCTTACCAACATCCTTTAGGGTTGGTCTCAGGAGTCGGGCCACCCCTGGGATGACTGTGAGTAGGCTGTGATGTGTGGTCTTTTTTACTTCCCTTTTCTTTCCATTTCACATTAATTATCCTTCAATATCATCCAAATCACATGAAGGTTTAACTATGTTTGTTATGTTTGTATTCCTTTTGGATACCTGATCACTCCTTAGCGACCTATATGCTTGCTTTTGATTTCTTTAGTTGTGGCTTAAAACCAATAAATACATTGAAACAGAATAACTATGCTTTAGATTTTGGTTCCCAAGTTCTGACACTGTAAATGTACTATGTTCATTCTAATTGCTGTTATTGTTTTAAAAAGTTATGGTGTGTCTACATTGTATCAGCAATGTGCTGTCAATCTAAAGGCTGTGAGAGAAGCTGAGAAGACTATTCACATTTAAGTTAAAGTATATTTTACTTTTATGGTAGAAATCAAGAAAACTCCAATATATTTTTGTTATGTTTTCCTATTCACACAGCTACCTAAAAATGTTTTCGTAAATATTTCTCATTTTTAGATGTTTATCAGGAAAAGGCCCCATGACTGCCTGCAAGAATATCTAAACTATGTCAAAAGAGACCTAATAACAGAGTAAGCTCCCTCTCATTAACATATAATGCTAGAAGACCAGCCTCTAAACCTTGAAGCCCTTTGTTATGACAGACAGTATTCAAATCTAGTTTACAATGGATAATCACAAACAGCCTTCACAGTACAGACAAGGTTAATTGTGTCAAACCCAGCTGTCAAGCCCCATGATAAACAAAGAGAACCAGTAGGATTTTACAGGTCAAGAGTTTCCAGAAAAGAACATTATAAAAAGGGTAAGCTGCAATTTTTAAAAAGTTATGCTATGTGAATGAGAAAATGTAGCAAATACAAAAATAGATATTATCCCTATTTGGCTACAAAAGTGGAAATAAACAGCAGCAGAAGGAAGGGTGTTGTCACCTGTCAAAACATTGTCGATACAATGGTTCTACTGGCAGGATCATCAGGAATCTACAAAATCTTCCAGAGGGTAGTTTGAAAAACAGAGAGACCAGTCTTATTGGCATGAGGCTGTCTACGTCACATAAGTAGTTTAACCATAGTTCTACTTTAACATGGATCTGCTATCCTATAAATATGAGATTCTTCTAAGTAATAATCTAAGTACTGTAACATTCTAACAAAAATATGGGCATCTAATAGAGATACTGAGTATTATTTTCTGACACTAATAATATGCTAAATACAGTATTTTGTTTAAAGAATATCAAAAACATTTAGCGTAATAAAGCAGTGCTTTTCTGTTTTCTTTATTTTTTTTTTATTTTCAAGTTTTTTAATATATTTTTTTCAATTTTCATAAATCAGTCTTGAAATAACTATATCTGCAACTGGATTTAGTAGGCCAGCATAGTGAGCTATAGATGCTATACTTAGAGAAACAAATGCTATGCCCTACAGTCTTACTCTCGCAGCTGTCAAGTAAGTATGGTACATTTGACAATTATACAAAAAGATACTTTAATGACCATTGATATTACTCTAATCTATTTGTGAGTGCCACCATTTTTCACTGACAATTGGCTAGATATCATATCACATGGTACATTCTTGTCAGTTAATGCATTTTGCACTGTGAGACAGGAGTTGATTGAGGTTAGAATGCAGGAACTGTAAATGTGCTTTCCATTTTCCAGACCCGTTACACAGTACATTATTAACAGATATCCACTGAGGCACAAGGAATGAAAGCAGAATACAAAATGTGTGTCTGCATTTCTTCATGCCCATACAATAGCAGACTGCAAGCCTGGAACTGAAAAAGAGCATTGTTGATTGCTCATCATTGATTGAACCCTAGGAAGGAGGACATTCATTGCAGGTTGCATGATAGATAAAAGCTTGCCAATAGCTATTGCACACCATTCTACTATACAATGATTCTCCACAGCCATCAAATGTGATGAGAAGTAAAGGAAAAATACCTCATTACATCATATGGCGGACAGGCTGAGAAGATCTATTTATAGCCAGTGAATATGTGTGCCGTGCAAGCATGTATTAAATCTATATTCCATATTTGTTTAAAATGTTGAGGTACCCAAAGATATCAGATGACAGTCATTTCATACCTGTCATTTCAAGAGACACAAGGGTATATACAAAATCTAAGGACACCGCTGCTGGGCAAAAACATGATTGCCAGGTTAGGTATGTATTTGAAGACTATACTTAAAACATATTTTCCATTATTGGAGTTTGTGCTTTTGAGCACACATTTGCCTAAGCAAAAAAAAAAAAAAAATGTTATATTTGAGGAAAATTGATAATTAAAGCACATTTAAACACAGAGTTTTGCAGCACATGTGTAACTTCTACTGATAACGCTTTCTAAAGTGAAAAGCTATCACTGCTTGTATAGGATAAATTTAGTACAGCGCAATCATCAGTAGTGATAATATAACATAAAACACAATATAAGTGTAGCAAAAAGAAAAAGTCTAATATCCAAGTATATCAACACAATTCACTTCTTCTCAGAAGCATCAAAAAAATTTTTTTTCAAAACTAGGAAAAAATGAAAAAATCCTTAGTTCGAATATTCTTGCCACCGCTGTGTGCAATGATCACAATAAATCAAACACAGGTGCTTGTGCAATCCCCCACCAGTGCTCTAGCCGCTCACCTCCAGCTTTGACTCTTGTTTTACCAGAGAGTCAAAGCATGCAGTTCCCCTTGAGGGATATATGGAGATCTGTGCCGATGGATCGATATCCTTATAGCTTTCACAGCTCTGCTCTCTCCTTCATGGGATGTTCACATGTAATACCGGCCATATAAAACAGAAAACATACCATCTAGTGCTCTCTGTAAAAAAAAAATATTTGATTGCCATAAAATCTTATAGTGGTTCCCTCGCATAAAAGGCACTAAAAGCCATGCCAGCTAACCGCCGTCTGGTTAGGAATGGTCGTGGGATAGCGTCAGCTGCTGACTCCTTACTCCATATGCTTTGCATCCTCATGGGAACTTCTTCAGTGGGATGGAGCTAACTTGATGTATCCAATATCTAAGTTAGCTCCACCCCACTGAAAAAGTCCTTACTAGGACGCAACGCGCATGGAGTCAGTAGCTGACACTATCCTGCGACCATTCCTAGCCAGACGGCAGGAAGCTGGTGGATTTTACATTGTGCAATTTTCAGTTGGCATGGCTTTTAGTGCCTTTTATGTTAGTGAACCCCTACAAGATTTTATGGCAATAAAATAGTTTTTTACAGAGAGCACTAGATGGTATGTTTTCTGTTTTAGATTGCCGGTATTACATGTGAATATCTGAGCTGTAAAAGCTATAAGGATATCCATCCATCCACACAGATCTCCATATAACCCTCAAGGGGAACTGCATGCTTTGACTGGTAAAACAGGAGTCAAAGCTGGTGTGAGCTGCTAGAGAGCACTGGTGGTGGATTGCACGACCAGCTGTTTTTGATTTATTGTGATCGTTGCACACAGAGGTGGCAAGAATATTCGATCTAAGGATTAATTTGTTTTTTTTTTCTAGTTTTGAAATGTTTTGTTTTTTTTTTTCTTTTCTGGGAAGAAGTGAATTGTGTTGAGATACTTGGATATTAAGAGACTTGTTCTTTTTGGCACACTTATATTGTGTTTAATGTATGTTATATTATCTCTTTACTGATGGTTGCGCTATACTAAATTTATCCAATATGAGTTTAAAGGTGAGGTGAAAATGCTTTTTTAAGTACCGGCAACAATCTATTCACTGCTGGCATTTAGTGCTGATTCCCCTATTTCCGGTTCCGCTTTGTAGGTGACGGTTTCCGGTTCAAGGGGTGATGTTATTATGGATGGTGTCATCAGGGAAAGACATAAAATATACCCAGACATGATCATCTAGCCTAGGGGATATTATGATTTATGATGTTTTTAGATTTATGTCTACTTTTGAAATGTGCCTTGGATTCATTGTGAGGCTTGGAGAGCACATGGGTGCCATGTTGGGAGGGGCAGAAGTCCTGGGCCCACGCCTGTGGGTGGGACATCCAGTAATTGATGTGTGGATTATGGGGGACATAGTTATATATACTGCGGTAGTGGCACGTAGCCCCCACACCCCAGAGGATGGCTGTGTGGACGAAACGCGTCAGATGGGGACCATGTGCCTATTACAGTTGGTTTATGTTTTTACATGCCGGCTTTTATTTGTTCCTGTATCGGTTCTTAATAAATTGGATACATTTTTACTACTACACCATGTGGAGCGTTTTTTTTTCTTTGCATGTACCCCTGTGTCCTATGATGCCAAGGTCTGCTTGATCCAGAGTACAGCAGAGGGGTCATTTAGTGAAGCAGAGTTTGCCAGCGCCACTGGGGAGAATCCTACCATTGCTGATTGTGGAGGTGTCCACCCAAGCATGATTAGTCCACTGGTCATATGACCACGTGTACCCAACATCTCTGGTGAGAACCCATCTTTAATATTATTCAATGAAGGAATCTACGTTGAATTGCAGTGACCCATCTAACCATTGACATTGGAGATTTGGAGGTCGATTGTTATTGTACTATGCTCTTGGACTTGATTTCACTCTGATGTCACTCATTAATGTGCACAAGTCATAATTGCACAGCAATTATTTTTCAACACTTTGGACTCTATTTATATGTTTTTGAATGATTATATCACAAGTCATTGATTATCACATGCTAAACGCTTGAATATTTTCTTATTTTGATTTATGGACACACACTGTCCTCATTTATTTCATAATTTTAGCGCAACACTTTCTTCCTTTTTTCCTCTTTGTTTGCATTATGGTTTAATTCTGTGTTTGCTGCTGTAGGTCACCATTTGCGCAATAGTTTTCTATTTCCCAGTTATTTAGTGCTGATTGATATCTGTTTGTTTACATATATTTACTTTGTCACATTTGGTTATGTTGATTAATATATACACACTGTACCACTAAACTTGACTCGAATGTAGTAATGCCCATTTTACATAGCGTTGTACAGGTTCATTGGTCATACAGATACCTCACCAATTACAGGAAAAGAAAGTAAAGGTTTTCACAACCATTAGAGTGCATTCACCTGATCCAGACATTTACTGCCAGACTGGAAAAAGTTTCTATTTTTGCAGGCCCACGTGAGGTAAAGTTGATTGGATGGAATAATTTTCCTGGACAATTATTATTGTTTTCCCTGAAGCAGCCTTCATTAAGATAAATATGTAAGCTCCCCAATGTGAACCTGCATGTTTGCAGAAAGATCTTTTGTAAGTTAGAACCTTTGAAAGAAGGATCATGCATGCATGTCTGGCTGTTGTTAAATGTCCATAGGCAGTTTAAGGATTCTGGCAACTGATACTGATTTTGATTAGGGATAGGCACATTTCTTGGGTTCGATTCGCCAAGAGTTTGGTGAATCTTGTTGCAAATTTGGTGAACCTGAAGAGCATCCCACTGAAGTCTTTGGAAGGTGAATCTTGATGTAATGTTGTAGTCATTATAAAGGCTAATAAGCAAACTACTTAAAAAATACTTAAGATTGTGAGCACTGCCTTGGGGAACATGTACCAATTAAAGAAATATTTAAAAAAATATGATACAGAGTTATAGAGTACACAGTTTCAAAGGCAACTTTAAAAATTAACAATTCCTTTAAATACACTGCTTGGGAGATGCCTTATAGCTATAGATGCTGTTACAAAACAGTACAATTTCCATGGACAGTTTTAGTGACAGTTTTATTCAGGGATGATAGGCTAACCCTGGGGTGGGAGGGAAGGATTGAGTTTCTAGAGCACTGGGCTGACTTTTCTTTGGAGTAAAACTTATAAACTAAAGATGGTTTGCATCTTACTAAAAGGGGGTCTGCTGTGCTAGGGAAGAAGTTTAAAGGAAGGTAGGGAAATATTTAACTTCTTCCCCCTGCTGACTCCAGGCCTTTAAGAATTTCTAGATGCCAGGATGCAGAGGCAGACATTTGGCTCATGTGACCACTGTGATTGGCTGTCACATAATCGGAAAGCTCCCAATCGCAGGTATGCATTGAAAGCTTTCTGGTCCCCGATGTTGACTGTGCTGGGAGCACACAGGATGCACGCTCTCAGCACAGTTTTGTGTATACAGAGGGCCGCATAAGAATAAAGCCTCGTTTTCTCAAATACCATTAATGTAAGAAATTACTCTTATACAATTGACCATCAATGTAATAGGGGACAGTATTTTTCCACCGACCACTAGAAATGGGACGAACATCCCCCGGTTCGGTTCTCACAAGAACTCTCGAACATCACAAAAGTTCAGACCCGAACAGTGAACCCTAACAGTGAACCCTATTAAAGTCTATGGGACCTGAACTTGAAAATTCAAAAGACCCATTTTGAAGGCTTATATGCAAGTTATTGGCCATAAAAAGGGTATAGGGGCCCGGGTACTGCCCTGGAGGACATGTATCAATGCAAAAAAAGTTTAAGAAATATAGTTTTTTAGGAGCAGTGATTTTAATGATGCTTAAAGTGAAAGAATAAGCATAAAAAATTCCTTTAAAGATAGTGACTGGGGGTCCCCTTAGTCTGCCTGAAAAGTGGTGCATCTGTACTGTGTATAGAATCTGCTGCAGCAAAACTGACATTTATAAAGAAAAAAAATTACATTTAAATTGATTTTCCCTGCAAGCTTTCTTTATTTGTGCAAGCTGAAATTTAGATGCTGGGCATGTGGGTGGCAGGGAGTGTATTTTTTTTCGCTGCAGCAGCTGGGGCAGAGAATTTTGCCTGCTATACTCCACAGCTGGTGGTGTGCTGCTGACAGATGTGTTGCAAGGACCCGTGACACCTTTTTCTATACCATCATCCCTGTCAGTGGGACTGCTGAGAGGTAATGAGGCCATGAGATATGGCGGGGCTAGACATGAAAGGTGAGGAGTGAGGATGAGAAGAATTGTGTCTCTTGTGTGTGGCTTTCAGGTGCTCTTGCCAACGGGTTGAGTGCTGGGAGGTTAGATGCTTTGTCAAGCATGTGGTACCCAAATGGCTGGTGTTTTTGCCACGCTTGATCTGCTTGTGGCAAAGATTGCAAATTGCAACAGTGCGATTGGCTGCACATGTGCTAAAAACAGGCCCCCACAGCTGAGCTGTGGGAAGTGGGCTGGGATATAACAGCTCTACAAACTCATGGAATAGGGAGTCTGCTCTCTATTCTGCTCTCTACTACCCATGATGGCTGCCTCTGGAGGACATCCTGCCTCATTGGGGTTGTTTCTCACCCTCACTTTGCTCTATCTGGCACCCAAGTCACCTCAGTAACCTCATCGTCATCATCCCCTCCATCCTCATCACCACTGGAGCCAATTTGGCAATATGCTGTGGCTGGGGGAACATGACTCAATTTGTTGTTTATCAGTGTTCTCCCCTCTCTGTAGGCTCATGATACTCACTTCCTCTACCTCAGAACCAACACCAAAGTAATGTCTGTGCATCCTCAAGAAGAAAGTGGCTGATGCTGTGTTCAAATAATTCAGCTGACTCCTCTATGCATGATGCTGGGGCTAAGGGAGGAGTAGCTGTGGACAAGGAAGCAGAATAAGCCACTATGGCTGCTGCAGTGGACTACACAATAGTGTCAGCTTGGGTCATAGAGGATGATGAGGATGATTTAGTAAACCAGTCCACCACTTCCACTGCATGCTGTGGCTGTATAGCACAAGCAACATCACTAAACAGAGACAAATGTGGCCTGCCTGAGGACAGACCATGTCCACCTTGGCCTGTGGACACAAACGCTGCTGGTCCCCTCATAGTGGTGTGGGAATGTCTGCCTCTCCTTGTTGGCCTTACAGACATGATGGGGAGGGGTTATTACCCACATTTAATAGACACTGAGAAATTTGTGATTGGATGCACTTTACTGAATAAAATGTCGTGTTTGGTGCACTTTAATTTGAGGACTGATGCTGACAGAAATGTAAAAAATATTAAAAAATAAAATAAAAAAGGGGGAACATCAGAAAAACTGTGGCTGACAATTTAAAAAATGGGGGCAGGCAGGGAACAAAAAAGACAAAAAAAAAACAACTAAAAAAACATGCAGCAAACAAAAAAAAGGGGGTATACAGCACTGTATACTGCCATAAATGTTATGTAAAGCTGTGTTAAACACTGCACTACAATAATACACTACACTGACACTACACTCACGCTATACTGACACACTACACTATACTCACACTATACTCACACTATAATAATATTATACTATATTAACACACTATACTCACACTATACTAACACTACACTAACACTCTACACTCAGTCACAATAAGTGAACTCACTAGCTTGCTAGAAGTAAACTGAGTCCTGCTCTATCTATCTCCACTCCAACAACACACTGCAAAAGCTTCCTATGGGACCTTTTATAGTGTGGGATGGGACTAGGAGCACTGAGCCATGATTGGAAAAAGTCATCATTACTTTGTCCAAACAGGGCTCTGACAGTGCTCTGTGCCTTAATTGGCAAAGCCTTGCACCTGAGCAGTGGTCAAGTGCAAGGCTTCATCCAATTAGGGCTCTAGAATTCACTGTGTAACACACAGTGCAGTGCATTGTGGGGCACTCAGTGGGTGTACATCCCGCCGAGCGCCCCGCAAATTTGGGTGTTCGCCAAACGGGCGAACGGGCGATGTTCAGGCCAAACATTTGCTCGGTCCGAACCGTTAGCCCAACTCCACTGACCACCAATGAAAAAGAGGTCATGGGGCATCCAATTTAAGTAGTTACACTTCCTGCCCTGACCACCAATGGGTAATCATACTCCCATGTGGGTAATGTGTAATCATTAGAGATTGGCTTGATGTTCCCCGCCGCAGAGTGCCCCATAATACATCGTGAGATCACGGTGCGCGATGACTGAAATAGCTCCTCCCCGATGGGAGGGTTCCCGCCATCTAAACTCTTTTTGCGGTGACAGTTTATTTATATGCAATGGCGGGGCCACCCAGTGACGTAAGTGGGTGACTCTGCCCCCTTCTGGCATCATGTGCCGTCAGAGGGGGCATGGTCACTCAGTTACATCATCGGGTGGCCCCGCCCTTGACTATAAATAAATTGTCAAAGCAAAAATAGGTCAGACGGCAGGAGCCCTCCCATCGCAGAGGAGCTGTTTCGTTTTTCTTTATTTTTTTCAGGTCGTCACGCGCCGTGATTGACGATGGATTACAACGGGGGACACTTTATTTATTTTTTTCTTTTTTAATAAAGGAATTGTCCCAAATTATCTCCTGTTATTTTTACTGTTTTGACACTTTTTTGGTGGATGGGTAGGGATATGATGTACCCGAAACCCATTCACATGGGGGGTCGGGATCTGGGGTCCTTCTTGTTAAAGAGGGCTTCCAGATTCCGATAAGCCTCCGCCCACAGACCCCGGCAACCACAGCCCAGGGTTGTCGGGAAGAAGCTCTTGTTCCCATCAACATGGGGACAAGGTGCTTTGGGGTGGGGGGGCGCAGAGACCCCCTACCCCAAAGCACCCCCCCATGTTGAGGGCATGTAGCCTGGTATGGGTCAGGAGGGGGGGCACTCACTCCCCCCCATCCTGCCTGGCCAGGTTGCATGTTCGGATAAGGGTCTGGTATGGATTTGGGGGGGGGCTTTTTTTTTTATTGGCGTGGAGGTCCCCTGAAGGGCCTGGTATGGACTGGGGGGGACTCCGCACAAACTTTTTCAGTGATTTTTTTATCTATATTGCTGGGATCCGGCAATACAGTACAGCTGCAAGCAATTTTGATTCTTCATGTTTGGGTCCATTGACTTTATAAGTGTTCGAATGTTCGCACAAATTTATGTGGCATGTTCTGGTGCAAACCGAACCGGGGAGTTTTCGGCCCATCCCTAGTAATCATGCTCCCAGTGATCACCAAGGTGAGTAGGCATTTTTCTTCCTATGTGAACATCAATGAAAGCAAACATTTTTCCTTACACTAACCACTTTCAGTAAGTTCACTCAGCCACCGATTTAAAACACAGCACTTGCCATCAATTTTCAAATATTAGAACCACTCAGGGCAGCCATCAGAAAGGGCCCCTCACACAGTTTCAGGCCTGGGCCCCCCCCGGGACTGACCCTAACTTTCCCCAACACATTTTCCCAATAAACAATATTATATGAATAGTACTTTGATGCCCAGACCTAGAAGACTTTACTTACCTTAAATAATGGGTACTAGGGCTGGCTGCTGGTCCTCCTGGGGCTGGCTACTGGTCCTGATTCCTGGTTGCTGGTCCTGGGGCCTGGCTTTTAGGGCTGGGTCCTGGATTCTGGGGCTGGGCTCCTGGTCCTGGGGTCTGGCTGCTGGGGCCTGGGGTCTGGCTGCTGGGGCCTGGGCTCTGGCTGCTGGGGCCAAGAGTCTGGCTGCTAAGTCCTGGGCTGCTGGTCCTGGGGTCTGGCTGCTGGGGCTTGTTTGCTAGTCCTGGGGTCTGGGCTGCTGAGCCTGGGGTCTGGCTGCTGGGGCCCAGAGTCTGGCTGCTGGTTCCTGGCTGCTGGTCCTGGGGTCTGGCTGCTGGTACTGGGGTCTGGCTGCTGGTCCTGGGGTTTGGGCTGCTGGGCCTTGGTTCTGGCTACTCGGCCTGGGGTCTGTCTGCTGGGGCCCGGTGCTGGTCCTGGGGCCTGGCTGCAGGGGCCTGTTTGCTGGTCCTGGGGTCTTGCTGCTGGTCCTGGTGTATGGGCTGCTGGTCCTGGATCTGGCTACTGGGGCCTGGTTGCTGGTCCTGGGGTCTGACTGCTGGGACCTGGCTGCTGGTCCTGGGGCCTGGGCTGCTGGGTCTGGGTTCTGGCTGCTGGGGCCAAGAGTCTGGCTGCTGGGTCTTGGCTGCTGGTCCTGGGGTCTGGCTGCTGGTCCTGGGGCCTGGTTGCTGGTTCTGGGGACTGGCTGCTGGGGCCTGGTTGCTGGTCCTGGGGTCTGGCTGCTGGGGTCTGGCTGCTGGAGTCTGGGCTCTGGCTGCTGGGGCCAAGAGTCTGGCTGCTAAGTCCTGGGCTGCTGGTCCTGGGGTCTGGCTGCTGGGGCTTGTTTGCTAGTCCTGGGGTCTGGGCTGCTGAGCCTGGGGTCTGGCTGCTGGGGCCCAGAGTCTGGCTGCTGGTTCCTGGCTGCTGGTCCTGGGGTCTGGCTGCTGGTACTGGGGCTGTCTCTTATAC
>BLSH010247668.1:682720-722114 GCA_018402905.1 Glandirana rugosa
AGAGGATTTGCCACGTTCAAATCCTCTATAAATGTCATGGATGTCCATTCGGAATAATATCCGAATGGACATCCATGTTAATTTTTCCTTCTGAAATGAATGAGAAATTACATTAACAGTTATTTTCGGAAAACTGAATACTTTACGAAAATAAATATGCTATACTATCATTGTAGACTGTTTTTCATCAGTTTACCATTTTTGTACTTCCACTGACCATCAATATTAAACGACGTGTCAACACAAAAATAAAAGATGTACAAAAGGTACAGTATACGTAACGTGATCTGTATGACATGTAAACGTGTAAGTGCTTACTCGACATGATAATTTGTGATTGACAAAACTGTTGTGTAGAGGGAAACATTAAGGAGCAGGTTATGGTGTAGTGTTATACATAATTACAAAGGGAGATGTGTTGTCAAAACAGTTAGTGTTTAATAGTACAGCTCATTCGTGAATGTGCAAATGTACAGTATGTCTAGTGCAATGCATATGACATGGAAAACATGTAGAAAATAAAAACACAACTGTGCAGCAAATTATAACTACCAGTCACCTTCATGTTTTTACCATTTGACTACTTTTTGTCAGATGTTACTATCATATCGTATAAATAAAAGCATTTCATAAGTCAAAAGGCTTTTATTGACAATTACATTAAAGAGTAAGTAAAGTCTTCCTTTTTAATTGTACCTACAGGTAAGCCTATAATAAGGCTTACCTGTAGGTACTGTAAATATCTCCTAAACTTGCACCGTTTAGGAGATATTTATTATATACGCATCCGCCAACGTCATCGGCACATGCGATCTGAAGGAACGCTGTATGTGCTGTTTCTTCAGAGCCCTGTGCCATGACAGGCAGCTCCCACACGCATGCGCAGGAGTGACATTGTCGCGGCTCCGGCCACTCACAGTGCCGGAGCCCACAAACCTGGAAGAAACACCGGGGAAAATGTCAGCCCTGTCAGCAGTGTGCGGGCGCCGCTGCAGGGCTTTGTTTTAAGGTACGTTTTTCATAATGAGCTAGTATGCAATGCTAGCTCATTATGCCTTTGTCTTACAGGTTTTTTTGATTTTTTAATATCAGGTTTACAGCCTCTTTAAGTTTATACAAAGAGTCAATATTTGCAGCCTTGACCCTTTGTTTTTCAAGAGCTCTGCAATTCGCCGCTGTCAATGAACTTCTGGGCCACATCCTGACTGATGGCAGCCCATTCTTGGAGTTTGTCAGAATTTGTGGGGTTTTTTGTTCACCCATCTCTTGAGGATTGACCACAAGTTCTCAATGGGATTAAGCTCTGGGAAGTTTCCTGCCGATGGATCCAAAATTTCGATGCTTTGCTCCCCAAGCCACTGAGTTATCACTTTTGCCTTATGGCAAGGTGCTCCATCATGCTGGAAAAGGCATTGTTTCTCACCAAGCTGTTCTTGGATGGTTGGGAGAAGTTTCTCTCGGAGGATGTTTTTGTGCCATTCTTTATTCGTGGCTGTGTTCTTAGGCAAAACTGTGAGTGAGCCCACTCCCTTGGCTGAGAAGCAACCCCACACATGAATGGTCTCAGGATGCTTTACTGTTGGCATGCTCAGCAGCGCTCACCTTTTCTTCTCTGGGTAAGGTTTTTACCGGATGCCCCAAACAATCAGAAAGGCAATTCATCAGAGAAAATGACTTTACCCCGGTCTTCAGCAGTCCAATCCTTATACCTTTTGCTGAATATCAGTCTGTCTGTGGTGTTTTTCCTGGAGAGAAGTGGTTTCTTTGCTGCCCTTCTTGACACCAGGCAACCTTCCAACAGTCTTCACCTCACTGTGCATGCAGATGGACTCACACCTGCCTGCTGCCATTCTGGAGCAAGTTCTGCACTGGTGGTGCCCCAATCCGGAAGCTGAATCAACTGCAGGAGACAGTCCTGCAGCATTACAGAGCGATTTCCAACCTTGTGTTCGTCAACACTGACACCTGTGTTAACGAGAGAATCACTGACATGATGTTAGCTGGTCCTTTTGTGGCAGGGCTGAAATGCAGTAGAAATGTTTTTGGGGGGGTAAGTTAATTTTCATGACAAAGAGGGACTTTGCAATCAATTGCAATTCATCTGATCACTCTTCATAACATTCTGGAGTATATGCAAATTGCCATCATAAAAACTGAGGCAGAAGACTTTGTGAAAATTTATATTTGTTGTCATTCTCAAAACTTTTGGCCAGGGATGTAACATGCTCCAGACCTCCCCCCCGCACCCCCAATCCACACCCCTCCCTATATAGCAGACAGAATCCCCCCCACCTGCTGTCACATTTTAAAAATAGCACGAACATGAGGGTTCTGCCCATGCTGCCACATAATTCATTCACAGCAATCTGTGAATGAGAGAACTACAAGTGCCATCAGCCATTGCTGCTGGCTTATAGTTCTCAATGAACAACTGTGAAGGCACTGATGAGCACAGTCATAGTTCATTCACAAGCCCTGCAGCTTGTAATCAGTCAGTCCGTATCGGAGGTAGGGGCTGAAAGCTGCAGGGCTTATCTGCAGGAGGCGGACATTGCACCCCTAATCAACTGTTTTCCAGAAAAAATATGTGCATTTATTACTTTTTCCTAACAGGTGAACTTAGCCTTTAATGCAGGGCAGATTGATAGCAGCAGGAGCCGTTGGGTCTTGCTGCTGTCAATTAAATCCTGTGAGGAGGGAGCAGGAGGTGGAGCTGTGTTGTGTGTGTCTATAGATGCACAGAGCCCAGCTTGGGAGCCAGCCCGTATATGTGCCACCATAGGAAGCTGCTTCCTATAGTGGCACACAGAGAAGAGGAGGAGTCAAGAGCGCTAGCGGGGGAACCAAGAAGTGGAGGTAAGGGGCTGCTCTGTGCAAAACCCTTGCACAGAGCAGGTAAGAATACCGTGTTTATAATTCCAGTAAAAAAAATGTACAACTGCTTTAAATAAGCTTGTGTTATCTTATGAGAGCAAATCAAATGCTATTTTGAAGATTTGGGCTGAAGGACTCTGGCTGAAGACTGAATAATACTTATCCTGTCCATACACATGGCAACTTTCAGAGAATTTCAACCACTTTCAATCAACTGGGAATCAAACATAAAATCCAATGAGGTTGCTTAAAATGGCACAATCAGCCACCTATGATCAACCAAACCACTGTAGGTTCTAAATTGACAACTTCAATACAGTTTATTGAAAAATTCTATCAAAACCAGAAAAAATCTACAACAACTTTGTCCAAAGTATAGCTTTCTGTCAGGTTCGATCGTGGCAATTTTCATCCCTTCGCTTTACAGAATGTGAAAGTCTTTCCAGGTCAATGACACAAGAGCATCAGCTGGCAGCTAGTTATTACATGTTCCTATGTTATATCTGTTCTTTAGGGGTTAATATACAGAAGAAGTCAAGCAATCTCATAGAGCAAATTAAATGTTCGCTTAGCTTTGTTAAATTATAACTTTAGTGGCGAAAAACAAATTGCTTGGAGATAGAGGTTTTTTTTGTGTGAAGTCTTTACTTTGCATGTCTCTTCTCCTAAAAACCCTTTCCTCTATCTCTTTGCATTTTTTTAAGAGGGCACGCTGCAGCACAATATCTGAGATTATATAACTCCAATTCAAATACACAGAAATATCATTATCAGTTCCCACCCTATGGCTGAAGAAAAGACCTGGAAAAGATAGCAGTGGCAGGGGACAGCAAGGGACAGCTCTGATTTATCAAAGCTGGAGGATGGCAAACGGTCAGGTGAGTTCACATTACTGTGGAAGTATACACAGCATAATTAGACTTATGGCATGAGCAGCAAGTCTGCTTAAATAAAGTGAAGCTGTGTTTAGTTTGAATATCCAGTCCTGTGCAAGGTGAAAAGAAACAACATTTTACATTGCAAATGATTGGATGATTAAAGTGAAAACAGCTTTATTATAAACTAAGGGAACGAACTCTATTCCTTCAGAGAATCAATCCCACGGTGTCATCTGCCAAAATGGATGAATGACATTCTAATTACCTTATATGCCATTGAAATCGGACTAGACATGTGTATATTGTTACCACCTGTCATATAATGACCAAAACACAGTTTTATTAATTAAGATTTAATTGTTTTCAAAAGTACTAATGCATATAATGTTCCTGTCAATTCCTTGAAATGCCATTAAATGTAATATGTTATGCAGTGCTAGTATCAAAAGGACGTGCTTCTAGGAAGTGTTTATATAACGCATGAGATTACAACAGCATTTTTGTAACATATAAAGGATGCATTACATAGGCTGCTGACTTAATACAATATGCATATTTGTACTTTCCAAGTAGCTGGCAACCCTTAATCAATGTTAATTGGCTTTAATTAGCATATGTTAATTAATGATATTTACTACAAATTAAAGGTATGAGTGCTCCCAGAGGGTTTCCTGTTCATCTAATTAGTGCCAATTAGCTGCAATTAACACATGTAAATGAGTTGCCATTGAACCCAAAACAAACAGCTTACAGTCAGTTGTACTTACATGGAGTTGAAGTAACGCAGAAAATGAAGGCATAATATTGTAACATCAGCAGGAAATGCACACAGTATGCATGTAGGCCCCCGGTTTCCCCTTGCGATGCATATTTCTAGAAATTGTAACCATACAGCAAAACAATCTGCATAAAGTGTCCAAACATTTGCTCTAGGTGCAATGCTTTGTTGTTTAAGACAGAAGGACATTGAATTGTTTAAGAGATTGTAAAAAGTCAATAGGCTATCTCTCAGTCTCAGCACTATTCAATACCATTCACAGCATGTTAATATTGCACGGATATATAAGCTTGGAACACTAGGCTCTTCAGAGTGCTATCTGACCTTAACCTTGGGATCTCTTCAGTATCTGAATGCACCTCAGTCATTCCCTACAAAGGACTCATATGTTTTTGAAGATGAAAGCTTCCAATAGATAGATAACTGAGCTTAAGGTGATAACCATTGCTTGAACTTGTAATGCAAAATAACGCTTAAACTATCAAAGGTTGGATTTTACCCAGAATGTTCACAAAAGAAATGCTTCCATTTTATTTTAGTGTCAGGTAGTAGTCATTGAAAAAAAACATTATACGTATGAATGATGAATAATGCTGAGTACTTGCTCTAATTGACTAAGGACTTTAATGTTGTGAGAATGGTAATAAACAGAATCAAGCATCCCTCTACAGCAAATAATCATCACCAGTGGCTTTTTTAGCACAAAATGTGCTTTCAATATCTTTAAATAGTCAAATAACTGATATTAAATAGATACAGACAAGTATGCCATTAATTGGGATAATTATCAGTCCTCAAGTACCCCCAACAGCCCATGTTTTGGGAATTTCTCTTAGATAAAATAACTGTTTAAAGTACCAAGAAAATCTGAAAACATGGCCTGCTAGGGGTACTTGAGGACTGAGATTGAGAACAACTGACCTAGAGAACCCCATAACAGTTGAGGAAGTCCTTCAAGTTATTAAGGAGATGCATTCCAATAAATGCCCTGGTCTTGATAGCTTGCTAGCTACCTATCGCAAAAGGTTTACAGATTATCTGGTACCATTGTTAACAACTTATTTAAGCCCTGCTTAAGCAACACTCTTTTCATCCAGAAACCCTGATAGCTACTATATTGATGATTCCTACACCAATCACAAATGACTCTCTCTATTGTCCATTTACCACCCAATTTCTTTACTATATCATGATATTAGGCTGCTTGCAAAGGCATATTTAAATGAAAACAAATTATAGGCTTGCTTGTGCATATAGATTAGGTGGGTTCCCCATAGGCAGGCCCAAGATAATATCTGTAGAACCACCTTGCTACCCCATTTGATTCATACCCATTGCATTTCTGTGTACCTCTTGTCACTAGATATATATAAGGCATTTGGTTCAGTCTCCTGGCCTTACCTGCAATGCATATTATGATGTTGGGGCTTTCGTCCCAACCTTTTATTGGATGTGCTTGTTATATGATCATTCCCAGGGGTATGCTAGATATGCAGGCTAGCTTTCAGACCTTGTCCTAAAGCCAAGGAGATGAGGCAGGGGTGTCCCCTTTCCCTCTTGCTTTGGTGATAGAACCCCTAGCATATCGTATTCCAAACTGTCCGAATGCCCACAGGGTCGACCTGGCAGATACCCAACATAAATTTTGCATGTTTGCTGACAATGTTCTACTATCTCTTACTTCCCAACTTCTCACAACACCCAGCCTGATGATTCTATTAGGTAACTTTGCCCGGATATCAGGTTTGAAGTTAATTTTAATAGATCTAAGGCGTTAAACATTACTCTTCCCAAGGCGGAACATGAAACCCTCTGAGCAGCATTTCCTTTTCTTTGGTCTGACCACAGTATAATGCCTAGGAATTGAGCTTACCAGTCAACCTTCTGCTTTGTATAATGCAAACTACCCTTCGATATTTACTCATTTGTCATCCTGTTTGATGAGCTGGCCTCCTCTCCACATATCCTGGATGGGTAGGATCTCAGTGATAAAAATGACACTACTGCCAAAAATGTTATATCTCTTTATGGTATTACCAATACTAGTACCGGCCCATTATTTGTGGATTCTACAATGTCCGGTCTCTCGCTATATGGGGCGCTATTAGAAGGATGACTGGGCATCCTGAACTTTACTATATTTACTACTGGGCTACTATGCAGCCCAGTTATCTCAACTGCTTAAACACCACCCTTTACTCAAAGTTCCTCTCTGGGTTAGCTTGGAAGCAGCAGAGTGTGGTCTACTTGCAAATGATAACTTGTTGTACCTTATTCTGCAGGAATGTAAGGCTCTTACAAATCTGATTACTCTACACTCTCTATTTGCAACAGATCGAAATTACCCTCTGGCCGGATGTCTCCCCACACTCCATTGCTCTCTTTCTTGCACCACTCTGCATTTTATCCAGCGTATGTTTTTCCCTCCTCCTTCCACCATTGGACTCACTTGAAGCTGATGAGGCTCCATCAATTGGTCACAACAATGGGATTTAAATCTTTTTCAGATTTTACAAATTTCCAAAGTCAAAGGTATTGCATTACCTTCAGGTCACACATTTTTTTATGTACATTTGGCCACTAATTTGCTAACCTTGACCAGATGACCATGTTCAAGCATTTATGCTCCTCTGACCCTTGTGCAAGGGAAGTTATATCTAAGTTATATCTTCAGTTGCTTTCTAAGCCATCAACCTCCCCATCAACATATGTGGGGTACTGGACTGCTGATCTGGACTTGACATCAGAGGGGGGTGACTGGACAAAAATTTGCATGCGGCTTCACAAAATGTTTCAGCTCTCAAAGCCACCAACAAAGTGCTTGTCTGTTGGAATTTAGTCTTTTATTCTTTAGTTTAAATATTTTCCATCTTTTCCACACTTTTACTGGGTGGATGATATTGCTCCTGGCCTTAAGCTGATCAGTATCCTGCCTCCTACCCAACATATCTTGATTGAAAAATACAAACAGTAGGGGGGTCATCCATCCACATTTTACAGATTGCTTGGAGGATTTTTTGTTTTGTTTGTTTTTTGTTTTTTTCAGTCTGCAGGTTGAAAGAAAGAAAAACTGTGTTTTTCATCCCCACTCTTTTCTCCTACTCCCCTGAAGCATTTCTCTTTACTTTCAGAGGTTTGCAGTATATAGCCCTCCATAGTGGCATTACATATCTGAACTTTAAATGCCAGGGGCCTTAACCACCCTAACAAAAGTTCACAGGCACTCTAGCATTCATATTAGAAGGGAGTTCATCTTGTCTTTTTTTCAAGAAAAAGTGATCTCTATAGTCATTGTAGTCATTCATAAAAACTGTCCTAGATTCTAACATTGATCCTTTTGGTAGATATCTATTTTAAAAAAATATTTTCATAATGTTACATACAGGTTCACAAATATATATCTCCCCAGTACTGTACAAGTCCATACATGCCTCAAATATCTGAACATTCAAGATGCTTTTTACAGAATTTAAGAATATACAGGGGGAAATTTTAATCCTACTTTTGACCATAAAATAGACTCCACCTGAGGTAAATCTACTATGAACTCAGCAAATTGAAGCAAAATCTTTCTTTCTTAACCTCCTGGACCTTTGGAGAAATTCTACCGACAAGACTGCAGTTTTACTTTATTGTCCTCTGTACATAATACATTCAGTAGATTAGACATTTTTTTTTTTTAACACAGGCCCTCCTGGATGCACACCCTTCCATTAGTTTTGGGCTAAGGTCTGGTCCAAACCTTCCCTGGTATAATGCTGCTTGCATTTAGACCTGCTCTCACTTAAAGTGGTTGTAAACCTTTTACAACCACTTTAACCTACAGGTAAGCTTATAATAAGGCTTACCTGTAGGTACCATGAATATCTTCTAAACCTGTACAGTTTAGGAGATATTAACTGTATCCCAAGGGTGCCGTTTCTTCATTAAGTGTGCCTTGACTGGCAGCTCCCGTGCACATGCGCGGGAGTGACGCCATCACGGCTCCGGCCAGTCAAGCTAAATTGTGATTGGCTGGAGCCTGCGAACCCAGAAGAAGCTCCGGGAGACATGTCGTCGGTCACAGCGGTGTGCAGGGACCGCTGTAACAGCGTTGATCTAAGGCAGTGGTTCTCAACTCCGGTCCTCGGGCCCCCCCAACAGGCCAGATTTTAAGTATTACCTTGGGGAGATGCAGACTAGAATACTGCAATCACTGAGCAGCAAATTATATCACCTGTGATTTATTTCAGTTATCTTGCAAACCTGGCCTGTTGGGGGGGCCCGAGGACCGGAGTTGAGAACCACTGATCTAAGGTAAGTATTTCAGAATGTCTTAGTATGCGATGCATACTAGCTCATTATGCCTTTGTCTTGCAGGTTTTTTCCCCCAGGGTTTACAACCACTTTAAAGATAAAACCTGGAGGCTTAACAATAATCTTTTAACAGACCTTACCTGTGTTGTGGATGGCAAGAAAGCGATCTATAACTTTATATCTGATCACACTAAAAATTCCACTTATTCTCCCATTAAAGCCAGCCATGCAAGAATCAAAATGTATCCGGGTCAGCAGGGACCAAATTCTGATCCATGTATGGGCTAGACCGACTTTCGCGTTTTGCCTGAATGATCAGTGCCACCAGCTATAGCCAGCAAGACTGATATTTGTATTTTGCCCGCATGGAAGGCTGTCTGCCAGCAGAATACAATAACTTAGTGTGAGTAATTACCCCAAAAAAGCAAACAAAAAAATGTATCAGGCATGGCCTGCCTAAAGACAACATATCTCCTCTCTTTTCCAAAAAATCATGGACTTAGATCCACAAAATATATAAAATAATCAGAATTCTATTAGAATAGAACACTTGCTCCCAGTTACTGCAACTCCTAGGCCAAAAGTCTTTATCTATCAGGTCCTTAAAAACCCCCAACAAATGCAGTAATATTAGTGGATCACTTTTAGCTCATTCACTACACCCCTGTTCCTATACTACACATAACTTAGTTAGCTGTGCAGCCCTCCATGAAGGTGTAACTACTACTAAAGGTGGACTACTTTTCCTCTCTCTACATTGGCATAGTGACAATGACTCTTCCTCCAATTTAACTAAAAACAATCATATTGCAAAACTAATTTCAAACACCGCTTCACCCACCATTTCATTGAAACCGCAGATGTCCCCAGACACAATTTTTACTGTATAAGAGCTCATTGCAGAACATGGGAAAGGTTCCAGCTGTTGCTTTAAGCGAAAGATTATTGTTCGAAAATCATCTGCAAGCTCCATTCACTAAGTGTATTGTAGCCGCATAGAGCCTTATTAGTGTTATAAAATCATGTCCAAGCTCCATTCACTAAGTGTATTGTAGCCGCATAGAGCCTTATTAGTGTTATAAAATCATGTCCAAGCGCATTCACTAAGTGTATTGTAGCCGCATAGAGCCTTATTAGTGTTATAAAATCATGTCCAAGCGCGATTCACTAAGTGTATTGTAGCCGCATAGAGCCATGTTAGTGTTATAAAATCACTTTTTTTAAAAAGTCCGGGTTCGGGTCCGGGTCCCGGACACCCCAAAGTTCGGTACGGACCCGAACTTTACAGTCCGGGTTCGCTCAACTCTACACCTTACAGTTGCTTATTTATCTCCTTTTCCCACCCTGTACCCTTTCCTTAAGCAAAATAATTGTACACACAACAATACGCCATGGTTCTCGGACCTTGGTCACCGATCATGTCTAAGTATGACTTCAAAAGATTTGCTTATTGTCTATGTGCCTTTTTCTTGTATGTCCTAACTTAATAAAACTGAATCTGAGAGACAAATTGTCTTGACTTACACTTTGAAACCATATAGTTGACGAATATCTATGCAGCATCAACCAGTATAATTATACAGCATATCAGTATTTGCTGTGATATCAGTATCAGTTCCATCCAAGTATAAAAAACAAAAAAGTGGAGTAAAGTAGGTTTACATGCAATGGTAAATTATAAATATGATGGAATTTAAGGGAGAAATGATAAACCCAATTTAATAATATCTAATAATAATCACGTTTGCATGAGGTACAAAAAAAGAACTAACTAAAGGTGCACAAAAGTCCCCAGGGATAACCTGGTTAGGTTTGGGAGGGGGGGGGTAGGGAGGATTGGAATGGGAAGGTTTTGGGATATATGCACGGAAGTATGATTTACAGCACTGGGGTATATATGGATGTGTTGTGTGCTGATTGTGAAGGAATACTAGAAATAGTGAAATCGGTTTGTATGGTGTACTCTTATGATATTTTTACATTAGTTCCACGTAAGAAATTCACTCATGAAATAGGGAGAAGTGTTGTTACCTATATTAAAATGGATCGTTTGATCCTCATCAAGGGAATAACAGGGGTTAAAAGGATGGGTTCACTGATAACGTTTTGCCCCTGTATGGGAAGGGGTGGCGTATTTTTGCTGACATTAAAATGAACAAGTCTGCTCCCCAAAAGGGGAAAATAGGGGATAAATAGGTGGGTTCCCTGACTCTGGTTTTGTCAATTTTTTTCTGGGTGGTGACCATGGCGGCCATTTTTAAGTTGGCCATTTTGAATCCAACTTTTGTTTTTTCAATAGGAAGAGGGTCATGTGACACATCAAACTTATTGGGAATTTCACAAGAAAAACAATGGTGTGCTTGGTTTTAACGTAACATTATTCTTTCATGAGTTATTTACAAGTTTCTCTTTGTTTACAGCCATTGACATGTCGCTGAGGTTAACACGTGCGGAGCAGATAGAAATTGTGTTGATGTCTGGTGAACGCAGTAACTGGGACATTGCAGCAGATTTCAATGCAAGACAGCCTACGAGACCACCCATCTCCCATGCTACAGTTAGTAAACTGCTTGCTAAGTTTCGTGAAACTGGTTCAGTGTTGGATTTGCCAAAATGTGGACGCATGAAATCTGTTACTAATGAAGAAAAATCAGTAGCTGTCCTAGCTTCATTCAGCAAGAGCCCACAGCGTAGCACTCGCCGCATGTCACTGGAGAGTGGCATTAGTCGACCATCCCTTCGGCGGATATTAGCTACTCACAAATGGCACCCTTACAAACTCCAGCTACTGCAGCATCTCAACTAGGATGACCTAGATCGGCGCACTGAATTTGCAGAATGGGCAAAACAAAAATTGGAACAGGACCCTCCGTTTACGCAGAAGATTTTGTTCAGTGATGAGGCAAACTTTTATGTGAATGGTGAAGTTAACAAACAAAACCACCGCTATTGGTCTGACACTAACCCACATTGGATAGATCTCTCCAAGAGTGTTGGAACCAAAAAATTGATGGTATGGTGTGGTATGTGGGGTACAAAGATAGTGGGGCCATTCTTCATCAATGGAAACCTCAAGGCCACTGGATATGCGAAATTGCTACATGATGATGTGTTTCCCTCTTTATGCACTGAAGCTGGCATGTTCCCTGAGTTTTTCCAGCAAGATGGTGCACCACCACATTATGGGTTTCAGGTCCGAGCATTCCTAGATGAACAGTTTCCTGGAAAGTGGATTGGTCGTCGTGGGCCAGTTGAATGGCCCCAAGGTCTCCCGATCTGACCCCCTTAGACTTTTATCTTTGGAGTCATCTGAAGGCAATTGTCTATTCTGTGAAGATACGAGATGTGCAGCACCTGAAACTATGGATACTGGAAGCCTGTGCTAGCATTTCTCCTGTGGTGTTGCTATCAGTGTGTGAAGAGTGGGAGAAGAGGGTTGCATTGACAATCCAACACAATGGCCAGCACATTGAACACATTTTATAAGTGGTCAGAAACTTGTAAATAACTCATGAAAGAATAAGGTTACGTTAAAACCAAGCACACCATTGTTTTTCTTGTGGAATTCTCAATAAGTTTGATGTGTCACATGACCCTCTTCCTGTTGAAAAAAGAAAAGTTGGATTCAAAATGGCCGACTTCAAAATGGCCGCCATGGTCACCACCCATCTTGAAAAGTTTCCCCCCTCACATATACTAATGTGCCATAAACAGGAAGTTAATATCACCAACCATTCCCATTTTATTAAGGTGTATCCATATAAATGGCTCACCCTGTATATATATAAAACAGGTTATTCTCCTATGTTTTCAAAGAACACTTGGCCCAAGCGCAGTTAGCACAGAAAAGGGTGTATAACCGCAAGGCCAAGACCCGTACTTTTTCACTGGGGGATAGGATGTTGGTACTAATCCCTACGGTCGAAAGCAAATTCCTGGCCAAATGGCAGGGCCCATATGAGATAATTGAACAAGTGAGTTAGGTGAACTATAGGGTCAGACAACCAGGACGGCAAAAGCCAGAACAGATATACCACATTAATCTGTTGAAAGCCTGGAGGGATAGGGAATCCCTAGTCGCAGAAACCTTGGTATCACCGACTCAGTCTGATTGCTTAATTCCTGAGGTAGGAATAGCATTCACTCTGTCGAAACCCCAAAAACAGGAGGTGAAAGAGTTTGTGCTCCGCAACAGAGAGGTGTTCTCTGAGCTGCCGGGACAATATGTGGGGAAGTTCAACAAATGCTTGAATTAGGTGTGATAGTCCCAGAGTGACTGGTCCAGCCTGATCGTTTTAGTGCCCAAACCCGATGGGAGCTGGCGATTTTGTAACGATTTCCGGCGGTTGAATAAAGTTACAGAATTTGACACCTACCCCATGCCACACAGATGAACTGATCGACCGGCTGGGAACAGCCTGATATATGATGACCCTTGATCTCACCAAGGGGTAATGGCAGATTCCCCTAGCTGAGTCAGCAAAGGAGAAAACGGAATTTGTAACACCGGAGGGGGCATTCCAATATAGAAGAATGCAGTTTGGGTTACAAAATGCACCAGCCACATTCCAGCGGAAAATGGACAAAATTCTGAGGCTCCATCAGAAATATGCTGCATCCTACTTGGACGATGTGATTATGCACAGCACAGATTGGGCCTCACATCTGCCAAAAGTGCAAGCTTTACTAGACTCCATAAGGGAAGCTGGGTTCACGGCTAATCCAAAGAAATGTATCATTGGACAGGAAAAGGCCAAATATTTGGGGTATACTATTGGGAGGGGAGTAATAAAACCCCAAGTCAACAAAGAGGAAGCCATAAATAGCTGGCCGCGCCCCAACAGCAAGAAGCAGGTTTGAGCATTCCTCAGAATTGCTGGATACTATCGGCGATTCATTCCTCACTTTGCTTCACAGGCTGTGCCCCTAACCAACCTGACAAAAGGGAAAGAGTCTACCCTGGTGAAATGGACTCCGGAGGCTGTAGCAGCGTTCCATTCATTAACAAAAGCAGTGTTGTCCCAGGTTTGGAAGGGGGAAGAGCACCCAGTCATTTATCTCAGCAGAAAACTGAAATCCCACAAAGAGAATTATGCCACAATTGAGAAGGAGTGTTGAGCTGTGAAGTGGGCAATAGATTCCCTTCGATATTATTTACTGGGGAGACACTTTGACTTGGTTACGGACCATGCACCCTTTACATGGATGGCTCAAAACAAGGAGACCAATAGAAGGATAAATAGATGGTTACTGGCCCTGCAGGAATATAACTTCACAGTAATGCATCACCTTGGTGTGGAAATGGGGAATGTGGATGCTTTATCTTGGGTACCTGCGTACCTGATTGCATGTGTTACAAACCCCAGTTTTAAACAAGAAGGGGGGTATGTGACAGCAGGCAGGTGAAATCGCCTGGGTATGTTCAGGGTGGTAGGTACATTTGTCCAAGATTTAGGAGTTACGCATACTTCTACCACTAGGGGGAAGTGCTGGGAGTTTTTTCAGGGGTGGAGGTATGAGCCCAGCTGAGTGGAGCTGGCTCATTAGGCCTCTACAAAAGCTCCCAGCTGGCCTAGGGAATTGCTCCACCCTGGAACCAATTATGTGTCCTAGACCTGTGTGGCTGAGTGTCTGACAGAAAGATAGGAACTAGGTACAGCAGTTGGCTGTACCTAGCTGACAGACAGGGAAACTTATCTTGTAGTCAGTGGCCAAGTGGCCTAGGATTTATTTTGTTGTTTATTTTGTTGTTTTTCAACTTGTAAATAGTGTAAATAAAATACCTTTTGGATTTCACCTACAACTGCTGTCTTGCTGTGCCTAAATTGTGTAGTAAACCCTTCCAGGGGGTCACACACACCCGCTGTCGAGCTAACCCCCTTACACTATATATATATATACACAGCATATATATATTTGGGGGTGTATGGTATATAGCACACTACTTGACGTGGTGTCTTAAAATATATACAGTCTAGTGTATCCAGATATACACACACAGCGCATTGATTGTACACTATATATCAGTGCATTTGGGGGTGTACGGTACATAGTACAGTGTAGTGCGGAGTTAAAAAAATACCCATCATGTCAGGAAGGCCACAAAGGAGAGGCAGACGCTCCCAGGCCACTAAAAGAGGGCAAGCAGCCTGTGTCTTCAGTGAAAAGTGGTGATGGCGGATGTGGTGCATCCTCTGCAGGCGGGTCACGCTTGTCCTTTTTTTCTGCTGTTGGAGGTGCTATTGAGCCACAACATGCAGAAGAGTTGGTGGAGTGGATAACAAAGCCCTCCTCATCCTCCTCATCCTCTGTCACCCAGGCTTGTACAAGTTTGCCTTCCAATGCACCTGGCAAAGCGGCCTATTCCACAGGATCCTTGTCCACAGTTGCTCCTTCTGTAGCCCCACCATCATGCACAGAGGAGTCACCTGAGTTATTCGAACATAGTGTCGGTTACATGCTGATGGAGTATGTGCAGCAGGTTGAAGGCTCCAATGTTGGTTCCAAGATTGAGGAAGGGAGTAGCGTGAGCCTAGAGACAGGGGGTGCCGCAAAGGAACAAGAAATGATGAGGACACAGACTTTACTTGGGTGCCTGAGAGAAGAGAGGAGGAAAGTGAGGAGGAGGAGGAGGCCCAACTCCAACAAGGCAGGATGTCCTCCAGAGGCCAGCTTAAGGGCAGCCACTCAATTGCATTAGACCACAGAGCTCCATAGGTGCAGGGCGCTGCTGCCTCCCCGCTGACTTCCAGAATTTCTTTGGTGTGGGCATTCTTCAGCACATGTGCAATAGATCGCACCTTTGCTATTTGCAATCTATGTCTGAAGTGAATCAAGCGCGGCCAGCCGCTTGGGCACTACTGTCTTGACAAGACATATGACGACCAGGCATGCAGTCCGTTTGCAAGAGTACCTGAAAAACCCACACCAGAAAATAAGGCGGACTTATCCTTGCTCCTCATCTGGGATCTCAACCCCTATTATACCTGCAGTCCTCTCCAAAACTTGCACTGTGAGGAATGAAGGTGTAGCAATGTGTGCCACAACTAGTACTTGCAGCCAATCTGCTAGCAGTACACCACCAGGTGAATTCAGCAGGCAAATATCCCTACCACAGTTGCTGAACCATAAAAAGAAATACTGTCACAGCCATGCACATGCATCTTAATTCTAGCTTGGCCAAATTGCTAGCACTCTAATTGCTGCCTTTTCAGCTGGTAGACTCTGCCCCCTTTTGTGGATTTGTGGAATGTGTTGTCCCACACTGGCAGGTTCCCAAAAGACATTTCTTTTCACCTAAGGCCATTCCAGCTCTCTACCGTCATGTGGAAGGCAATGGTTTGGCCACGTTGGACAGTGCGGTGAGCAGCAGGGTCCATATTACCGCTGACTCATGGTCCAGCAGGCACGGTCAGAGACGTTACTTTTCCTTCACGGCATACTGGGTAACTCTGCTGGCAGCTTGGAGGAATGCAGGACAGGGTTCAGTTTTGGAAATAGTTCCGCCACCATGCCTCCAAAAAGTTGGTGGAGATTTTGCCACATCTGCCTCCTCCAACCCCTCCTCTTCTTCTACCTCTGTGGCCTCTTCTGCAGAATTGTCCTCTAAACCTGCAGTGCTCCCTAGCGTTCAAGGGGCTATGCAAGCAGTCAGCCTAAATGATGCCATGCGGTGCTTGATTTAGTCTGTCTTGGAGACAGGAGCCACACTGGGGAAGAGATTCTTTCAGCTCTGTGGGGGCAGGCTCAGAGGTGGTTGACGCCATGGCAGCTTGAGCCAGGAATGGTTTTATGCTACAATGGCACCAACCTTCTCTCTTCCCACAGACTGGGACAATTGACACATGATCCATGCTTGGCACATGTCTTGAATTTGGTGGTGCAGCATTTCTTGACCAGGTACCCAGGCTTACCAGATATCCTGAGGCAGGCCAGAAAAGTCTGTGGTCATGTGCCATCCAGCCGGAATTCGACCTGCCCAACAACCACCTCATTTGTGACATGCCCAACAGGTGGAACTCAACATTAGCACACACAGCAGAGGGCCATCAATAAGTAACTCTGTGAGCATGGCACCAGGACAGGCTCAGGGGAGCTTGGCATTTTTTTGCCACGTCAGTGGCTAGTGATCAAGGATGCATGCACTGTCCTGTCACCATTTAAAGAGGCCACAAGGATGGTGAGCAGTGAAAATGCATGCATCAGTGACACTGCCCCACTAATATTCCTTCTGGAGCACACGCTTCGTGGAATCATGGACAGGGCACTTGAGGCAGAACAGAAGGAGGAAGAGGAGGACTTCCTTTCCTCTCAAGGCCCCCTTTATGCAGCGAGCATTCCTGCAGAGCCGTCAAAAACACGGGAGGAGGAGGAGGAGGATTGTGTCAGCATGGATGTGGAGTATAATATGTAGCAGTCTTAAAAGGAAGTTTTCAGGCCCCAGAAACCCTAGGAGTTGTACGTGGCTGGGAGGAGGTAGTTCCTGATAATGTCATCCTCAGTGACCCAGAGGACACTCATGCCTCCTCAAGCTTACGCTGCATGGGCTCTCTGATTCTGAAAAGCCTGTGAAAAGACCCTAGTATTCGTGGTATCAAGGAGAGGGATCATTACTGGCTGGCAACCCTTGGCAAATCCACGTTACGAGGGTAAAGTTGCAGAACTAATCTTGCCTGCACAGAGGGTGCAGAGGATGAAACATCTTCAGGATACCTTGAAGAAAAGTTTGTGCAACGCCTTTCCAGACCCTTGGAGGTTATCATGTCCTGCTGCTAGTCCTGGACAACGTGTTCCTGAAGCTTAGGTCGTTCAGAGGAAGAGTGGTGGAGAAGGTGGCTGACTGAGCGATGCCTTTAAAAAAAATTTCAGTCCTCAGCACCCTGGCCTGATAGGTTCAAGAAACCATTGTCAGCGTCTGCATTATATGGTGCAGGAATATATAGGGGCAAGAGCAGACTTGGAGACCTTTCCAACTGAGCATCCACTTAGTTACTGGGTCTTGAGGATGGACCACTGGCCGGAACTTGCTCAATATGCAATTGAGCTACTGGCCTGTCCTGCATCGAGCATGCTTTCTGAATGGACAATCAGTGGTGCTAGAGAGTCTGTAACCGATCAAAGAGTGTGCCTGTCCACAGACTCAGTTGATAGGCTCACATTTATAAAAATGAATCAGTCCTGGATAAGCAGCTATCAAGCCCCTGATGCTGATGCAACTCATTAGATTTGCTAGGGACCTGGGATCCCTTGAAGACTGCCACTGCTCCTATTCCTCCTGTCCATAATCTAGAGCAATATTTTGTTTTAGGGGACCAGCAACACCCATGGCCCAATTTTTCTGCACCTGGTTTACAGGGGCATGCCATAACAATTTTTAAAACAGCAGGGCCCGTCCCTGCGTCCAACAAGAGTAACTGCAAGGGGTTACAGTGTTCTGGCACCGCCAGCACCAAAGGCCCAATTTTTCACCATCTGTTTGACTGGGGGCTTTCGTCACAACTTTTAAACTAAGTTACAACATCAGCCCTGTTCCTCTGTCAAACAAGAGTAACCGCAAGGGGTTACAGTGTTCTGGCACCACCAGCACACAAGGCCTAATTTTTCGCCCCCTGTTTGACTGGGGGCTTTCGTCACAATTTTTAAACTAATTTACATCAGGCACTGTTCCTCCATCCAACAAGAGTAACTGCAAGGGGTTACAGTGTTCTGGCACTGCCAGCACCCAAGGCCCAATTTTTTGCCACCCATTTGACTGGGGGATTTCGTCACAAATGTTAAACTAATTTACAACATCAGACCCTGTTCCTCCGTCAAACAAGAGTAACTGCAAGGAGTTACAGTGTTCTGGCACCGCCAGCACCCAAGGCCCAAGTTTTCGTCACCTGTTTGACTGGAGGCTTTCGTCACAGTTTTAAACTAATTTACATCAGGCCCTGTGCCTCCTTCCAACAAGAATAACTGCAAGGGGTTACAGTGTTCTGGCACCGCCAGCACCCAAAGCCCAATTTTTCGCCACCTGTTTGACTGGGGAATTTTGTCACAATTTTTAAACTAATTTACATCAGGTCCTATTCCTCCGTCCAACAAGAGTAACTTGTTCTCGCCCGCCCCCCATCCTAACCAGCCAGGGTTACATGCTTGGATTTGGATTTTAGGGGTTTGGAGTTTAGGGGGACATGCACTGGTTTGGATTTTAGGGGGACACCCACGTCAATTTTTTTTAAAGTTAGGCACGGGGTTCCCCTTAGTATCCAAACCAGACCTGAAGAGCCTGGTTTGGACTGGGGGGGGCACAACGCACTTTTTTTCAGCAATCAAATTAAATGATGGCGGAAGCCGGCAATACATTACAGCCGCGATTTTAAATGACAATTTTTCCTATGGAAATGTCATTTTGCTCTGGCTATGTTCTACACCTCACAGAGATGCGCCCTTTTACAGACAGACTAAGGACACCCCCCAGGCACAATATTTAAAGAATTTTTTTTTTTTACTTTAAGCATTATTAAAATCACTGCTCCTGAAAAAACTATTGATTTAAAAACTTTTTTTTTCATTGATACATGTCCCCTAGGCAGGACCCGGGTCCCCGTACACTTTTTAGGGCAATAGCATTGCATATAAGCCTTTAAAATGAGCACTTTTGATTTTTCATGTTCAGGTCCCATAGACTTTAACGGTGTTCGAATGTTAGTGCAAACTTTTTGCCTGTTTGCATGTCCTGGTGCGAACCAAACCGGGGGGTGTTTGGCTCATCCCTATTTCTACACTGTTTAATAGAGAATACGAAGATTATATTAGTCAACATATATATTCCTCCACCATTTAAAGCAGAAACATTATATGAGATGCTAGAATTTACGCTGGTTAAACCCCATGTCCCAATTATAATGGTAGGGAACTTTAACATGGTCATTGATAAGAGCAAGGACAGACTTCCCCCAAGGAAAAAGTAGGAAAAAGTAGGACAGCCAGTCAAGGGGTAAATTTTCCCAATTTTTGGAAGAAGCAGGATTGTTAAATATCTGGAGGGAGAGGAATCCTGAGGAGCAATAATTTTCATGCCTATCAAGTTCATATGCCACACTCTCCAGGATCGATTTAGTAGTGGGTAATGAGGAGGCCTCACATTTAATCAACGAAGTCTACTACCTACCCAGGGATTTGCCGGAACCACTCTCCTCTCTTGCTGACAGTGGATATGGAGGGATACCGTGCAAAAAGGGACTGGAAGATAGCCCCATATTGGCTGGAATCAATAGGAATGCAGTGCTGGAGGAGTTTGTGAAGAAAAACACAAGTTCGGCCTTGGTGGGGATGATATGGGATACCTTGAAAGCGTTCCTGCATGGTTTATTAATACAGTAAGTGGCCAGGGTTAAAGCGGAGTCCAAGAGATGGGAGGAGACGGCCAGGATGGAGGTTGAGATGGCAGAGAGCCAGTATGTTAAAGATCCCACAAAGGAAAATTATAGCTCTCTAATCCATCGGCAACAAGTATATAGCTCGACACTATTAAGAAGCGAGGCGAATAGGAGGTTGTCTCTAAATCTTTTGTGGAGGGGGAGAGTGTGGGCAGAACTTTGGCCTTCCTGATCAAGACCAATTCATCTGTGAATACTGTCCCACTAGTACGAAACCCAGAGGGTGGTATTACTTCACATACACTCGGGATTACGAAGGTATTCAAAGAATATTATGAAAATCTTTATAAATCTCAGGGATGTGAAACACATGACAAAAGGGAAGAATTCTTAGGAGGTTTGGAGTTTCCCACCTTCTCAGGGAAGGAAAGGGAGGAATTGGAGGCTCCCATATCCTTGGAGGAACTACAAGAGGCTGCAGGGGCAATGGCAGGTCAAAAATCTCCTGGTTTGGATGGGTTGCCAATTGAGATTTACAAACAGTATGGAAATGTATTACTTCCAGAACTCTTATAGATGGCTCGGTGGGCGGTTGATAAGGAGATGTTCCCCCCTTCAATGGGGGAAGCTACAATAATAGTTTTACACAAAGAAGGAAAAGACCCGCTAGAGACATCCTCATAGAGGCCGATATCATTGTTATGCTCAGACATTAAGATTCTAGAGAAAGTCCTGACAATTAGGTTAAACAAGGTCATCCAGAAACGTATTCACCCGGATCAATCCGGGTTTATTCCTAACAGGTCCACCATTACAAACATTAGACGGGTATTCCTGAATCTACAGATTAAACCTAGGAATGCTGGCTCTAGAGCTATTCTTTCCTTGGATGCCATTAAGGCATTTGATAGCCTGGATTGGGGATATCTCTGGCGGGTCTTGGAGGCTTTCAAGTTTGGCCATGCCTTCATTGGGTGGGTTAAAGCTTTATACAACGATCCCAGAGCCAAAGTCCAAGTCAATGGGGTATGTTCCAAGGGATTTCAGTGACCCCTGCTCTTCACCCTCGCAATAGAGCCTCTGGCAGTGGCAATCAGGTCATCCACGGGCTTAAGGGGGTTCCAGAGATCCTTCGGAGAAGTAAGAGTCACCCTATATACGGACAACATATTATTGTTCTTGGTAGACACCCAAGCTTCACTTTCATCCGCAATACAACTTGTTAAGGATTTTGGGACCTTTTCTGGCCTGCGGGTTAACTGGGAAAAGTCGGTGCTGCTGCCGGTAGATCCTTTTAATGCACCACTGCCACAAATAGCGTCAAAGGTAGTGGTAGTTGACAGAATGAAATACCTAGGTATCACATTAGCAAAAGACCCGAAAGACTTCCTAGCGGACAATATGACTCCCCTTCTGAATAAATTTAAGAGCAAATGTGAGATATGGAGACATCTACCTCTCTCAATGGTAGGGAGGTGTAACCTGACTCGGATGATGTGGCTTCCGCAGTTACTGTACCTACTCCACAACTCCCCAGTTTGGATACATAGGAGGTGGTTTCAGAGAATGGACACACTTTTCAGGTAATTAATCTGGAAGGGGAAGGTCTCTAGAATAAGTTTGTAGCAACACAATTACAGCAGTAGATGGGTTGTGGGGTGCGGGGAGGGCTGGATGTGAACGGTCTAATGAAGGATACCTCAATAGTTATACAGAATGCAGATAAGGGGGGAGCAGTAGTAGTGATGAACAGTGAAGACTACAAACAGGAGGCTCTGAGACAGCTGGGCGATACCCATACTATTCTGAAATCAGATCCCACAAAACAATATAAAGCTCTGCTTTCTATATTGGTGCAGGAGGGTTTCAGTCTAGGTATTTCTTCAGCCAAGGATGTGGAAACTCTGGTTCCAGACTTTCCTATCCTATGCATTTTTCACCATCTCCCCAAGGTACACAAGGGAATCTCCCCGATCCAGGGGAGACCCATTGTTTCAGGGATAGGCTCCCTTAATGAACACCTTGGGGAGTGGATCGATTACAACTCCAACCAATTGTACAGTTATTTCCCAGTTATTTAAGAGATACTAATCATTTGTTAGAGGTTGTCGATCGTTTTGAGTGGAGGGACGAGTATGTCTGGATCTCTTGTGATGTCACCATTCTTTACTCATCCATACCACAAGATCTAGCACTGGTGGCTGTTAGTTTTTGGCTGGAACAGTCCACATATTTGTCGAGCGAGAGCAGATTATTTTTGTAGAATCTTTAAACTATTTGTTGAAGCATAATTTCTTCCTGTTCGATGGGGTGTTCTAACTCCAGAGGTGTGGGGCCACGATGGGAGCCAAGTTCTCCCCGCCACTCGCCAACCTGTTCATGGGTTGGTGGGAGAGGTCCCACATCTATGGAGATAGAAACCCCTTTAGGGATCAGATCGTCATGTATCTTAGATATATAGATGATCTGATCTTTATATGCCAGAGAGATTTGGACTTTGATTCATTCCTTCTATTTTTAAATGATAATTCCTGCAATCTGCACTTTACCGGGTGCAGGGAGGACCATAATATTCATTTTTTGGATGTCAGACTTGGATATGTAGGAAAGAAGGTATCCTGTTGTTTATACAGGAAGCCTATGGCAGGTAATAATCTCTTACATGCTAGTTCCAACCATCCCCACCACACTATAAAAAACAAAAGTGATTTATTAATTGGATGGAAGAAAAATAGGAGGCCCTGGTCCACCACCAAAAAAGATTCCTTTAGAACCAAAAATCCCCACTTGGTTCTAGGTTATAGTCTACAGTTTAAGCAAATCAAACATATTATTAACAAACATCCAGCAGTTTTGTTCAACGATGAGGTTTGCTCAAGGATTCTGGATAAGGGAGTGGATATAGTTGCTAGGAGAGCTAAATCTCTAGGCAACTACCTGTCCCCCAATTTTTTTAATCTAAACATCTTCCCTCTCAATCTCCAAACTGGCTCCATTGTAAAGGCAACTTTAAGTGTGGTAGTCGGGACTGTCCATGCTGCCCCCACGTGGTGCTGGGAGATAGCATTTGCCAACATCTAGCTGCCATAAAGGGCAATAAATCTACCAATGTGGCACGCCATTTCCACCTTAGCCATGAGGGCAATCTTTCACTTGTCCGAGTACAAGTGGTTGAAAAAGTGAAACCACACAAAAGAGGAGTTGATCTGTTTTGCCTCCTCTGCAGGCGGCAGGTTTTTTGGATATACAAGTTACAAAGTAGAAAGCCCCTGGGTATGAACTTTGAATGGGACGTTACCCATATACACGACAAGTGACTTGTATACCTCTCCATCCTTTAGATACCTATCCGCCAAAACAAGTCCTGTTCTGTGTCAAGTCTCCAGGTCTGATGAGTTGTTTTTTTTGTAACATATAACATGATATATATTGTTTTCAATATTAGACCTTACACAATCACATGATAAATAGTGATACATTATATGTGTGGTATGTATCTCTCCTATGAGATGGGTCACTACTTTTGTGTTCTTTTACATTGGAGTCTTATGCTACACTTTTTATGTACACATTTTGGTTTTTGCTCCTGTTTTTAGCTAGTGTCAGGTGCGGACGGTTTCTTGTAATATTGCAATATATTTGCAACATTTTGAGAGTTCGCTCTAGCCCATTCTAACATTTATATTTATGCTTATGTACATGGTGTTTATACTTTATTAGTACATGTTATGGATTACACTCATGCATTCAATAAATACACACACACATAGGTATACTTCTGCGAACCTTGGGATCACGTATTACATTTATTTGTGTAAAATATTACATCCATTTTCACACAATTTTTATTGGTGTATGTGTGTGGGTTATAATTGGATGAGCTATGACCGAACTCTCTGGAGTGTGGAGAGATCCGGTTCTCTTGATATTATCCCATATGTGGATGAGTAATCCCCTTCTTTGATCCATCTGTTAAAGGGTGGGATCTCTTCTCTTCACTGTCATCATGCATTTTCTCCTTTTGTGTGTTTTTAGAGGTAAATTAGGCTTTATAAGCATTGGATATGACTGTTTCACAGTAGTTTTCATGGTCTGTGTTCAGACATGTGTGTCAGCCATTGGAGCCATCACTAATTGCACACAGGAGGAGTCAATTGACTAATTAATTGACATTGCTGGTTTCCAGTTTTTTTCTCAGACAATTTAATACTATATATAAGGTAACATCACTGTTTTCTGGTAGATTATGACTAAGCGATTCATTTTGTGAAACGCGCCAATCTTGCCATCCTTCATGTTTGTCTGCATGTCTTAAGGACTCATTGATGTCATATTTTGCATCTTAAATAAACTTGGATTTTTTACCGCTAACTTTTGGAGTGCTGTCACAACTTCTCTTTGCTCTACGATTACCACAGCTCATGGACTGGACTTGCACCCACTACAAGTGGCATTTATCGTAAGGTGACCAGATTTTTATAATGAAATCTGGGGACATATTTTATTTTTACTAGTAATGGCGGCAATCAGTGACTTATAGTGGAACTGCGATATTGTGGCAGACAAATCGGACACCAAGTGACACTTTGTGGGAACCAGTGACACTAATAACGTGATCAGTGCTAAAAATATACGCTGTCACTGTTGAACTATTAACACGTGGAATAAAATGGTTTACTTATGCACTGAAAGCTGGGTTAAAAAGCCAAAACAACAAAACAAAACAATTTATACTTTTTAGCCACAAGTAAGAGTAAATTAATGGTAAATATTTATATCTTTTTTTTTTTTAATTTTACTTGGAACAATCTGCATTGGTGTTTTACCATGGTAATGTGATAGTTTATATTTTTGGAGTTGTATTTGGTATATGCAAAGAGAGATCACACAAATACTTGTTTATACATTATACATTTATTAAAAGTAATGATCAATACAGATACAAATAATATTAGAAAATATAACAAGAATACTTAACTAAAGATGCGGTTTTGCCACAGAGTACCGCCCATAATGCCGTGGCCGATGACCAGGTTCAGGCACATGCCTAATGGCAGCTCTGATACAAGACTGACTGTTCCAAGTTATAGCTATAGTTTATAGGATTTGCGTGTAAGGAATGGCCAACCCCCACTGCAACACTCTGATCTTGAACCTTGAATCTGATCTGAAAGGAGATTAGTGGGCTGGTTTGTCCATATAGTCAGATTACAATCACATTCCTATAGCATGAAGTCCACTAAAGTGACCATCCTCTTACTGTATGTCTTGTATAGCCCCTTAACCAGGTTTAGAATTCATTATTAGATATTGTGGGCCATAGGAAATATGAAATTGCAATTTCTATATCAATGGGTTGGTGTTTGATTTTTCCAAGCTCCTAGGTTTGCTGCATAGTTCACACTGCGAGATACATTTATAACTTTGGTCAAGAAAATTGAGGACTAATATTATTATTATTATTATACAGAATTTATATAGCGCCGACAGTTTGCGCAGCGCTTTACAATATTAGGGCAGACAATACAATTACAATACAATTCAATATAGGAGGAATCAGAGGGCCCTGCTTGTTAGAGCTTACAATCTAGGAGGGAGGGTTAAATGATACAAAAGGGCAATAACTGTGGGGGATGAGCTGATTGAGAAAATAAGGAGTGTAGTTGTTAGGTGGTGGCAGGATAGGCTTCCCTGAAGAGAAAAGTTTTCAGGGATCGCCTGAAGGTGGATAGATTTGGGGACAGTCTGACAGATTGGGGTAGGGAGTTCCAGAGGATGGGAGAGGCACGGGAGAAGTCTTGGAGGTGAGTATGAGAGGAGGTGATGAGGGAGCTGGAGAGCAGGAGGTCTTGGGAGGAGCGAAGAGGGCGGTTAGGTTGGTATTTTGAGACTAGGCTGGTGATGTAGCTGGAGGCAGAGTTGTGGATGGCTTTGTAGCTGATTGTTAGTATTTTGAATTTAATTTGTTGGGCGAGTGGCAGCCAATGGAGGAAATGGCAGAGAGGGGTGGCAGACGCTGAAGTCTGGCAGAGGCATTCATGATGGACTGGAGGGGGGTAGTCTATTTAAAGGTAGGCCAGTGAGGAGGGAGTTGCAGTAGTCGAGGCAAGAGATGACCAGGGAGTGAATCAGGAGCTTTGTGGTTTCATTGGTCAGGAAGGGACGTATTTTAGAGATGTTGCGGAGATTGAGGCAGCAAGCCTTAGAAAGGGATTGGATCTGGGGCCAAAAGGAGAGTTCAGAGTCCAGGAAAACACCAAGCACCCTGACATGTGGGGATGGGTGGATGGTTGTGCCATTGCTCTTGACAGAGAAGTCAGGGGAAACGGCACATGGGGGAGGAAATATTATGAGTTCAGTTTTAGACAAGTTGAGTTTGAGGAAATGGTGTGACATCCAGGCAGATACAGTGGGGCAAAAAAGTATTTGGTCAGCCACCAGTTCTCCCACTTAAAAAGATGAGAGAGGCCTGTCCTTTTCATCATAGGTACACTTGAACTATGAGAGACAGAATGAGAAAAAAATCCATAAAATCACATCTGTCTGATTTTTAAAGAATTTTAAATAATTTATTTGCACATTATGGTGGAAAATAAGTATTTGGTCACCTACAAAAAAGCAAGATTTCTGGCTCTCACAGACCTGTAACTTCTTCTTTAAGAGGCTCCTCTGTCCTCCACTAGTTACCTGTACCTGTATTAATGGCACCTGTTTGAACTCGTTATCAGTATAAAAGACACCTGTCCACAACCTCAAACAGTCAGACTCCAAACTCCACTATGGCCAAGACCAAAGAGCTGTCAAAGGACACCAGAAACAAAATTGTAGACCTGCACCAGGCTGGGAAGACTGAATCTGTAATAGGTAAGCAGCTTGGTGTGAAGAAATCAACTGTGGGAGCAATTATTAGAAAATGGAAGACATACAAGACCTCTGATAATCTCCCTCGATCTGGGACTCCAAGCAAGATCTCACCCCGTGGGGTCAAAATGATCACAAGAACGGTGAGCAAAAATCCCAGAACCACACGGGGGGACCTAGTGAATGACCTGCAGAGAGCTGGGACCAAAGAACCAAAGGCTACCATCAGTAACACACTATGCCACCAGGGACTCAAATCCTGCAGTGCCAAATGTGTCCCCCTGCTTAAGCCAGTACATGTTCGGGCCCGTCTGAAGTTTGCTAGAGAGCATTTTGATGATCCAGAAGAGAATTGGGAGAATGTCATATGGTCAGATGAAACCAAAATAGAACTTTTTGGCAAAAACTCAACTACTTGTCGTATTTGGAGGAGAATGAATGCTGAGTTGCATCCAAAGAACACCATACCTACTGTGAAGCATGGGGGTGGAAACATCATGCTTTGGGGCTGTTTTTCTGCAAAGGGACCAGGACTCCTGATCCGTGTAAAGGAAAGAATGAATGGGGCCATGTATTGTGAGATTTTGAGTAAAAACCTCCTTCCATCAGCAAGGGCATTGAAGATGAAACGTGGCTGGGTCTTTCAGCATGACAATGATCCCAAACACACCACCCGGGCAACGAAGGAATGGCTTCGTAAGAAGCATTTCAAGGTCCTGGAGTAGCTTAGCCAGTCTCCAGATCTCAACCCCATAGAAAATCTTTAAAGGGAGTTGAAAATCCATGTTGCCTAGCGGCAGCCCCAAAACGTCACTGCTCTAGAGTAGATCTGCATGGAGGAATGGGCCAAACTACCAGCAACAGTGTGTAAAAACCTTGTGGAGACTTACAGAAAACGTTTAACCTCTGTCATTGCCAACAAAGGGTAAAGAACAAAGTACTGAGATGAACTTTCGTTATTAACCAAATACTTATTTTCCACCATAATTTGCAAATAAATTCTTTAAAAATCAGACAATGTGATTTTCTGGATTTTTTTCCTCATTCTGTCTCTCATAGTTGAAGTGTACCTATGATGAAAACTACGGGCCTCTCTCATCTTTTTAAGTGGGAGAACTTGCACAATTGGTGGCTGACTAAATACTTTTTTGCCCCACTGTATGTCTGTTAATAAGTTAGTGATACGTGAGGAGACTGATGGAGTGAGTTGGGGGGTGGAGAGCTAGATTTGGGTATCGTCAACGTAGAAATCAGCCAGCCCAGGGAAAAGGTGTATATTGAAAATAAGAGAGGTCCAAGAACAGAATCTTGGGGGACTCCAACAGAGAAAGGAAGGAGAGGAGGAGGTAGAATTGTACATTACACTGAAGGTGCGATGGGATAGGTAAGACGAGAGCCACTGAAGAGCACAGTCACGGAGACCGAGGGAGTAGAGTTTTTTGAGGAGGAAGGGGTGGTCAACGGTATCAAAGGCAGCCGAAAGGTCCAGGAGTAGGAGTACAGAGTAGTGTTCATTGGTTTTTGCGGTTAGTAGGTCATTTGTGAGTTTAAGAAGGGCAGTTTCCGTGGAGTGTTGGGGACGAAATCCAGATTGAAGGGGTCCAGAAGGTTGTTCTTAACAAGGTGGTGACTCAGTTGGTTGTAGACTAGGCGTTCAAGGAGTTTAGAGGAAAAGGGGAGCAAGGAGATAGGGCGCAGATTGTTAAGATCAGTAGGGTCCAGGGATGGCTTTTTGAGTATGGGGGTGACCAATGCATATTTTAGAGCATTGGGGAAGATGCCAGAAGAGAGGAAGAAATTGAAGATGTGAGTTAGAGAGTGTAGAATAGAGTCAGAGGGTGAGCGTAGTATTTGAGAGGGAATAGGGTCCAGCGGACAGGTGGTTAGGTAGATGTTAGAAAGGAGTTTAGCAACCTCGTTTATAGTAGCAGGTTTGAATAAGGATAGTGTCGATTGTGCTTGTTGACATGAGGTGTTAACTGGGGAAGATGCCTGCAGAGTGGAGATTTCATCACGAATTTTGTGATTACGTGATTACGTGATTAGCAATCTCCTGGGCAGTGAGTGTGTTAGTGGGTGGAAGTGAGGGAAGACGAAGTAGGGAGTTGAAGGTAGAGAAGAGTTGACGGGGACTAGATGAGAAGGTGTAAATAAGAGTGGTAAAATAGGTCTGCTTGTCAGTGTGGAGGCGAGAATTGTATTTATGGAGGGCAGATTTGTATAGGTTGTTGTCTTTGAGAGACTTAGTCTTGTGCCACAGATGCTCAAGGGCGTTGCTACGCTTTTTGAGGTTTCTGGTGTCGTCTGTTTGCCAGGGTTGTAAGGGTCGAGGCCTGATTTTGTGTGTGGTGAGGGGAGCTAGCTCGTCCAGGGTGGAGGACAGGGATTTATTGTAGATGGCAGTGGCTTTGTTGGGGCAGGACAGTGGTGAGATGTTTTCATAGAGGTGGTCAGTAGCAGAATAGAGTGAAGTGTTGAGTTGGCGAAGGTTTCTACGGGTGACCGTTAGGCGATTGGAGGGGAAGGTGGTGCAAGACAGGGAGAGAGAGAAACTAATAAGGTGGTAATCGGAGAGGGGAAAAGGATTGTTGGAGAAGTTGCATGGAGTACATAGATAGGAGAAGACAAGGTCGAGGGTGTTTCCATCAGTGTGAGTAGGAGCCTGTACCCATTGCTTCAGGTCAAATGAGGAGGTTAGACTAAGAAATTTAGAAGTAGCAGTAGTGTTAGTGTTAACTGGGATGTTGAAGTCACCAAGAAGGATTGTGGGAATTTCAGAAGATAGAAAGTAGGGTAGCCAGGCAGAAAACTCATCAAGGAAAGCTGACAGTGCTCCAGGAGGCCGGTAGATCACAGCAATTCTTAGAGAGGTTGGAGAGAATAGATGTATACAGTGGGCTTCAAATGATGAGAGGGAAAGAGAGGGAGGAGATTGAAGAACCTGAAAGGTGCTCAGTGGGGATAGGAGGAATCCCACTCCACCTCCCTTGCGTCCATTAGGCCTAGGGGAGTAAGTCCAGAGAAGGCCACCGTGGGAGAGGGAAGCAGGAGAAGGAGAATTGCATTCGTGGAGCCAGGTTTCGTGATAGCAAGTAGATTAATGGAATTAGTGACAAATAGGTCATGAACAGCAGTGAGCTTGTTGCAGACAGAGTGGGTATTCCAGAGGGCATAGGAGAAGGGGAGGCTGGTTTTGGGAAGAAGGGGGATGGAGATTAAATTGTGTAGATTGCGACTACTGTTAGAGGGTGTGGGGTGGTTGTGATGGGTGTGGTTAAATGAGAGCGGACCAGGGTTTGGGGAAATATCTCCAGAGGCTAGGAGAAGCAGAAGAGAGAGGGAGGTAACATGGGAATATGATTTATATGAGGGGACATGCTGCTATTGTGAAAAGGAGAGGTAAGGTATGCATATATCAGAGAGGAAAGTGTGATGTTTTGGAAATGAGGTTACCTGTAGTCTGGTGTTAAAGTAGTTTCTTGTTAGTATGCGCTTTGTGCAAATCGCTGAAGTGCAAGAGCAGAAGTGCCCACTTATTTAAAGTACCCCACTTTTTTGGAAGAACCCCCTGCAATGCTATCCCCCGTAAGCAAACTTGGTTTTATACTGTGATGGGTGGGGGTGGAGGTGGACAATCAATAAATTAGGAGATGATTATGCACACAGCTATCACAGCAAACTTCTAACACTGAAATCAAAATGCAACAAAGGCCAAGATTGTAAAGATAAGAGAAACCATAAATTTAGGTAAGGCTATAGGCTAAATAAACATCATACATGCCTACAGGTGTATTTTAAACAGCAGTGACAAAAGCAGATTACCAAAGACACATTTAAGCAGTCATTCAGTGTTCAGTTTAAGGAAGACAAAGCTAGTATAAACAGATATACCAATGTTAGAAGGCATAGGCAAAGGCAGATAGCAATGTTTCAGTTTTTTGGGTGGAGTGACCATCAATGCACACATACCAATGTTAAAAGGCATAGGCAAAGGCAGATAGCAATGTTTCAGTTTTTTGGGTGGAGTGACCATCAATGCATGCATACCAATGTTAAAAGGCATAGTCAAAGGTAGATAGCAATGTTTCAGTTTTTGGATGGAGTGATATTTTTTTTATTTGCACTAACATACAATTTATCAGGACAAGCTTTCGGGGTATGTCCTCTTCTTCAAGGTCCAAGCAGTACTGATTCACAAGAGTTTTAGCTGAATGTTAAAAAAGAGAAAAAAAAAGCAAAAATTCTGAGGGAAAGGAAAAAACAAACAAACACAAATGGTAATTAAGCTCGCAGTAGAGTCATTGAGATAACACAGAAGGATAGCTATAGACTGGGGAGGGGGGATGAAAGTCACAGAGGGGGGTCATAAAACTTTAGAATAATGAGTAAGAAAACCTATATCTAAGCTTAAACCATTATTTTTTGTGTCAAAAAGAAGAATCATTCTTAGTTCAAATGTTTTCCTTGCCTGGATAGTTCTGAAATTCACTTTAAGAACTAAAACATTGAGGTCTTCAATAGTGTGGTCCGGTTGCAAGAATTGATGTCCCACAGGTGTGCAGAAATAATTTTCCTTATGTTCCTTGATGCAATGTCTGTGTAAATTCATCCTTGTTTGTAATTTATGTCCTGTTTCCCCAACATAAGATCCTTTGCTGTACCTATTGCATTGAATGAGGTACGCCACATTACTAGAGGTACAGCTGTATGATCCCATGATATTGAAGGTCCCATTTGTGTGTGTGACACTTCTAGATTGATTGATCTGGTTGCACAGTTTGCAACATTTTTTATTGCAGGAATTGCTTCCATTATTTGTGACTTCATAATTAGAGTGAAGTTTCCTGCTGATTCATTTTGCCTGAGATTGGGTGGTTGTCTGAAAGCCAATATTGAGGGTTGTTGGAATATTTCTTTCAGAGTTTCATCTTCTGTTATAATCAGTTGTAAATCTTTGATTATCTTTTTTATCCCTTCTAGTGCTGGGTTATATGTGGTGACTAGAGGTACACGGTTATTTGTTTTTTCTCTTTGAATTGGAGGAGATTTTCTCTTTGGGTTTTCAAGGCCATGTTTATGTTGTTGTTGATGGTTTTGTCTTTGTACCCTTTCTTATGGAAGGAGTCTGCCAGTGTTCTTAGATGTTTATCTCTGTCCTCTGGGTCTGAACATATTCGGTGGTATCTGATGACCTGGCTGTGTATGATAGCCCCTTTAGTGTGTTGGGGGTGAAAACTGGAACTATGGAGATAGCTGCATCGATCAATTGTTTTTCTGTATATCGAAGTGTGAAGCTTGTCATCCCTGATGTATACTGTATTGTTTAGGAAGTTGACATGTGTGTTTGAATAATCCATTTTTAGTTTGATAGATGGGTGAAAAGTGTTGATCAATGAGCAAAACCGTTTTAGATTTTCTTCACCTTCAGTGCAGATCATAAAGATATCATCAATATAGCAATAATATCTGTATGGCTTATGTTGTATGCTGTTCAGGAACTTTTCTTCCAGGTCAGCCATAAATAAGTTTGCATATTAAGGTGCCATTTTACTACCTATAGCAGTACCCATACACTGGAGATAGATGCCATTGTTGAAAGTGAAGTAGTTGTGTGTAAGAATCAATTCAATGAGCTGTGTAACATCCTCAGTGGTGTATTTGTCATTTGGTGAGGATGATAAGAATCTGTGACATGCAGCCAACCCATCCTTGTGAGGGATGTTACTGTACAGAGGTTCTACATCCATAGTGAACTAGAAGTGTATTAGGTGATAATTCTTGTATATTGTTGAGCTTTTTAAGAAAATCAGTGGTGTCTTGCAGGAAACTCGCAGTGTTCATGACTAATGGTTTTAACATATTTTCTACAAGGCCTGACATATGTTCAGTAAGTGTATTCATAACTGTTATGATGGTTCTGCCTGGATTTCCTGGCTTATGAATCTTGGGCAGCATGTAGAAGTCTCCAATTTCTGGATTATCTGGAATCTCATTGATAAGTTCTGAATGTAGGGTATTGTTGTAATGAGACTTTTTAATTGCTTAGTAAAATCCTGGGTTCGGATCATAGTCCAGTTTTTTGTAGTAAGTAGTATTTGCAAGCTGCCTCTGGCCCTCTTGTATATATTTGCCTGTGTCCATCACAACGAGTGCTCCCCCTTTATCTGCTGGCTTGATGGTTATGGCCTGATTATTTGCGCAGATCGTGTACAGCTCTCCGATCCAGTGGTGAAAGGTTGTATAATATTTTCTTTTGCTGGGTAGATATCAGGGATGTGACTCGCAGCCTGAAGCTGTCAATATAGGTGTCCAATTTGGGGTTGCGTCCTTGTGGAGGTGTGAAGTTGCTGTTCTTTTTCTTTTTGTCGCCTCCTATTGTCTCTGGATTGCTTTCTTTACTGTGAAAGTATTCTTTGGGCCTTAATCTCCTGAAGAATTCCTCCATATCTGACCATACCTGTAAATTATTCAATTTGGTGGTTGGGCAGAATGTGAGGCTTTTGGAGAGAACTATTACTTCTGGTGCAGAAAGTTCATGATTTGACAAATTTATTATTCCAAGTTCCTCAGTTATATCCACATTTTCAGTCAGGTCGGCATTTACACAAGGGATACCTGGGGATTCTGGATTGGGATCCAAGTCACTGATAGCAGGAGTAATAGAAGTTGTGCTTGTTTTATACTAACTTTGGCCAAAGAACACTGGTACAATATGACACTTTGCGTCTATGTTAGAACTTTGGTTAAAAAAAAGTTAGACGCAGCTGGTATCTGTCAAAAATAAAAATATAATATTAAAAAAAATATGCACTGAGGATGATCAAGAACATATTTGGAAGACAAATTGCTTAGTGGTCAGCGTTGTTGTATCATACAGTATAGGCAAAGAAACTAGCCCTATATCTCCCACTCATCTCCCTATAACTTCTACTTTTCACTTCTTAATACCACTAAAAATGACCATGTGTAATGCCTGCTTGACCAAAGTGACAGTGGCAAGATCAACCATTCTGTGCTACTGAGACAAAGTGAGAAATGTCCATTAAAACTGAATAGTGAATATGTGAAGAATGATGCTGCTGATTTATGCTATTGAAATAGAAGTATTGGTGACTGGCTGTAATGAACAATGAATGTAGTTGTCAGGATCCTACCTACCTACTGTGGGCAGGGCCGCCATCTGGGGGGTACAGGCAGTACTGTTGTAAGGGACCCCAGTGTCCCAAGGGGCCCTTACAACAAACATTTCTGCGGTCTTTAACATTGGAGTCTATAGGAGGGGTAAAATAATACCAAACTTGGAGAGGGACCCCTGGGCAACAACTGGTCCAGGTTTGGGACCTCCAGCACCTATGGTTCTGCCCTACCAGGTCCCCAAATTGACCAGTCATTGACCGGCAATTGCTGGGTGAATTTTTAGACTTTACATTGGAGTCTATAGGAGGGGGCATCCAGTTTGGGGGCACCTTTCTCCCGAACCATAGGCGATAAACATACCAAACTTGGGTCACATGGAGAGGGCTCCCTGAATCACAACTGGTCCAAGCACCAATGGTTCAGCGCAAGGTCTATTGCAAGCATCGGGTGAGGCTGTGCTGCCTGTGCACTGTTTTCTTTACTGGAGTCTAGGGACACTAGCACGGGAATGGGGGGTAGAGCGGCAGCCAGTACAGATATAGGGGGCCCCAACAGGACAGCAGGAGGCCCTATGATACTCTCCTGGTCCCCCTCATGGTGTCCCCCTGTGTCCTCCATCCCCCCGGTGTCCTCCTTTTCCCTACCCACGGTGTCCCCCTGTGTCCTCCACCCACCACAGTGTCCCCCAGGGTCCTCCACCCACCTCGGTGACCCCCTGTGTCCTCCCCCACCATGGTAACCCCCTGTGTCCTTCATTCCCAACAGTGTCCTCCTCTCCCCCACCCAACGGTGTCCCCCTGTGTCCTCCTAGCCCCCCAACAGTATCCCCCTGTGTCCTACCCCCGCCCCCACACAGAGTCCCTCTCTGATCACCCCCCATGGCATCCTTCTTTGTCCCTGTCTGCACAGTATCCCTCTCTGTCTCCGGCATCCTTCTCTGTCCTCGTTGTACTGCGTCCCTCTCTGTGCCTGGCATCCCTCTCTGTCCTCATTGTACTGAGTCCCTCTCTGTTCTCCTCCCATGATAACCCCTAAAAGGCAACTATGATAGGGGGCTCAGGTCAGTTAGAACTTGTTAACATTTACAGTTTTGGGGGAGGTAAAATCCCCATAGATGAGCCCTGTTTTTTACCACCCTGCAACTGCACCACACTACGCATGTTGCAACCGGAATTGTACACCCTGTCACACTTAAAAGAAATATAGCAACCTTGTGCTGTGACCAAGGGGCTAAAGCAGGCAGTGAGGAAGCATGTTAACCTTTTAACCACCTGCTTTAACCCCTTGGATTCCACACTAGCATGCATTACACAGTTGCAAGGTGTTTGCAGAGCGGCTCCATTCACTTGAATGGGTCATGCTTGGCAGGCTAAACCTGGTAAGTGTGGCAGGGTGTATAATTCCTACTGCGGCTGTAACATGTGTACACCCCTGGCCAGTGGGCGGATTTGGCGGGAAGACCAGTGGGCGGATGTGGTGGGGTGGCCAGTGAGCGGGCCCTGGGGAATGTTGGTGGTCAGACGGGGGGGCCCATATCTAAAGCTGTGTAGGGGGACCCAAATTTTCTGATGGCTGCCCTGGCTGTGGGTCAGCTTAACTTTGCACATGAAGGGACATTGCTAGGTTCACCTACTCTTATTGAAAGGAGCACTGGAGTCAATTCTCTGATTGCCCTTTGTAGCATTCGGATAGCTATCACCATTCCTCTATAGTTGGGGGGGGTCACCGATTGCCATTTCTGAGCTATTAGTCTCCTTGCCTGAAAAAGGCAGCTCATTATGGCAGTCGGTAACCTCCTTCTTCCTCCCTCTGTTTGCCCAGTATGCACTGTAGTGGGTCTTTTTCTCTCTGTCTTAAAGATATTGTTTATGGACTTAATTACGTCCTCCCAGTACATATTCAGCTTTGGGCATCTCCAGACCATATGTATGAGGTCTCCCACATTTTGCCATCTGGGACACTTGTCATTCTGTCTCTTTCCAAATCTAAACAGCCTCTGGGGGTGTAGTACACTCTGTTCTGTAGAAAGATGTGACAATCTCTAGGACTGGGCCATCGACACCAGATTACTTGAATCTAATATATTTCTCCACTGCTCTGGAGAAATTGGCCTTGTTTCCTCTTCCCATTTCTGCTTAATTTTAAATTCTGTCCTGTCCATCTTTCTACAATTACTCAACTCTTTATAAAATGTGGAAATCATACCTTTCACAAAGGTTGGTTCCACAACTTTTTTTAGTGGAGTCACCTCCCTCCATTCTATTGGTCGATTCCTGAACTGTGTATTTAGTGCGTGTCTAATCTGTAAATACCCAAAAAATGAATGCTTCGGGATATCAAACTCCTCTCTCAGATTCATAAAGGATTTCATATGACCTCCCTCATATAACTGAAAGAGGCGAAGGATACCTTGGTTTTCCCATAACTTAATTGTCCCAAATCCACTAAGTTCTTTCCAATTTCTATTATTCCATAGTGGAGTGTGTTATATCATAGTCCCTCTGGCTCCCATATGGTCTTTGACTGATGTCCAAATCTTAACTGACATTGCTAATGTTGGAACATCAGGGGTGAATGAGTTAGCCTCCAGTGCCTCAAGAACCGTACCATGTGGGGTAGACTCCAGAATCAGAGGGCCATTCAACTCATGTCCTCCCCGGACTCCGCAGCCCACCAACTGTTGAAGCTGGGCAGTCAGGTAGTATTTCCTGGGGTGTGGGAGGTGCATGCCTCACTCACTCAATTGTAACTGAAGAGTCTTCAGGCGGATTCTCGCCACCCCCCCCCCCCCTTCCATAGCAAGTCTCGGAAAAGTGCCTCAATTTTTTGGAAAAACTTTTTATGTAACCAGACTGGAGAATTATGGAGTACATATAGTAGCCAAACCATCCGGATCAGATTACACCTGCCAGCCACTGAAAGGGGAAGGCGCCACCATATCTCACACTTATTTCTAAATGTGTTCAGAAGTGGGACCAGGTTATCAGCAATATAGTCTTCAGGGTCTTTTGTAAATTTGATACCCAAGTATTTCATATTACTGGATACCGCCAAGCAGGAAGCTACATTGGGTAGCGGAACTTCCAGTGTATCCATCGGCATGAGCACTGATTTCTCCCAGTTTATATTTATACCTGTGAATTTCCCAAATTCCTTCACAATACTCATTGCCAATGTCAAGGAGGTCCGGGTATCCCCCCAAAAACAGCAAAACATCATCCGCGTATAGCCGCCAAGACTTTGGCCAGGATTTTAATATCTGCACATAATAGTGAAATCGGCCGATATGAGGAAGTCTCGAGCGGGTCTTCCCCCTCCTTGTGAATCACTACAATCGTGGCCTCTCGCATTGAGGGGGGTACATCTCCATGTTCTACTGTCCATTCCGCCAGTTTAAGTAGTTCCGGAAGTAATATTTGCCCATAGCGCTTATATACCTCAATGGGGAGTCTATCTGGAACCGGGGATTTTTGGCTATCCATTAGAGTTGAGCGAACCCGGACTGTAAAGTTCGGGTCCGTACCGGACTTTGGGGTGTCCGTGCCCATAATCATCACATACTGCTAGAGGGAGAGGTTCCTGCTGTTCCTGTGAGGGACAGATTATTGTTCTAAAATCATCTCATCATAGTGCTATAGGGAGAGGTTCCTGCTGGTGCTGTGAGGGGCAGATTATTGTTCTAAAATCATCACATACTTCTAGAGGGAGAGGTTCCTGCTGCTCCTCTGAGGAACAGATTATTGTTCTAAAATCATCTCATCATAGTGCTACAGGGAGAGGTTCCTGCTCCCCCTGTGAGGGACAGATTATCGTTCTAAAATCATATCATACTGGTGTAGGGAGAGGTTCTTGCTGCTGGTGGGAGTGGTGCATCTCTTGCACAAAAATAAAAAGTGCGTCTACGTTGCTATTTTCCAAAAAAACTAATTTATTATTTTTTTTTTTGTATTAATAAATAGTGCTACATAGTACATTTGCGGCCAGAATGAGGAGAGCGTCAAATAAGGGACATGGTCGTTGTCGTGGTGCTGCTGGTGTTGTTGGTGTTGGTGAAGTTCCTGTTACAAGGAGAGGACATGGTCGATTTTTGCCAGCTACACGCACAAGTGAAACACCTTCAGGTGAGAGTAGCCGACAGAACCTTCAACGTTATATGGTATGCCCAAATGCCGCTCAACGAATGGTGAGGCCAGAACAAGTACAGGCACTAGTAGATTGGGTGGCTGACAATGCCTCCAGTTCCTTAACATTGTCTCCCACCCGGTCCCTTGATGAAAGCTCAGAGTTGGCACCTGAACCCCCATGGCCATCTGTCTTTCACCTCAGCCCCTTGTAAATCAGCCAAGCAGTCTGAGCCCCAAGTCATGTAACAGTCTCTTATGCTTTTTGATGACTCTCCTGGTGTGCTTTCCGTGGGCCATCCACATAGCCCTGCCCCAGAAGTGGAAGACTTTGAGTGCACCGATGCCCAACCACTTCTGTTGCAGGATGAGGACATGGAAATACCAACGCAGCACGTCTCTGATGATGACGAAACACAGGTGCCAACTGCTGCGGCTTTCCACAGTGTGCAGACTGACAAGGAGGGTAGTGGTGAAGGGTGGGTGGAAGATGATGTGGAGGAGGATGATGAGGTCCTAGACCCCACATGGAATGAAGGTAATGCGAGTGACATGTGCAGTTTGGAGGAAGAGGTGGTGGTCGCACAGAGGCACCAGCACAGCAAAAGAGGAAGTAGGTTGCAAAAGCGGAGCGAGAGGCCCCTAGACAGTATGCCTGCTACTACCCACCGCACCCAGGGACCTAGCACACCAAAGGCAGCTCAAAGGCGTTCCCCGGCGTGGCAGTTCTTCAGACAATGTGCTGACGACAAGACACGAGTGGTTTGCACGCTGTGCAATGAGAGCCTGAAGTGAGGCATAAATGTTCTAAACCTGAGCACAACCTGAATGACCAGGCATCTACATGCAAAGCACGCGCTGCAGTGGAATAAGCACCTCAAAATCCAAGAAAGGTCTCAGCCTCCTCCTGCTTCCTCTTCTGCTGCTGCCTTGGCCTCTTCCTCCACCTCTACAGTGCCAGTGTCACCTGCCACCCAGCAAACAGACGATGTGACAGCAACGCCACCATGTCCGCCACCGTCCATAAGCATTTACACACGGTCCCATGGAAGCTTACAGCTGTCCATCTCCCAAACACTGGAGAGA
>BLSH010247668.1:760400-774693 GCA_018402905.1 Glandirana rugosa
TGTAGGTCCCGTTAGTTTCCCAATTTACACACGGATCGGTCACAAACACACATGATACACACGATAAAAATGATTCCGGTGTATAGAGCCAAAAAGATTAGAATTGGGTTGATGTCCCAATATTTATGGACCTGACTGTATATATACGTGATTCTGCACCTCCGAGCAGGGGGCACACGCGTGCCACCGGCACGCCACTTCTGCTGCGATTAGTCATTGTCACTGATCATTGTGGAGAGAGGCTATGTAAATAAGGCAGGGCTCAGTCCTGTCAGCGGAGATGTGATGGAATTTCTTTTCCTGCAATGCAGGGAAAGAAAATCTATCACATCCCTTAGTAAAAATAGCACACATAGTACACACAAACACTGGCTAGGCACACATTTAACCCTTTGATTGCCCTGGATGTTTAACCCCTTCCCAGCCAGTGCCATTAGTACAGTGATATTGCATATTTTTAGAACTGATCACCTTATTAGTGACACTGGTTCCCACAGAGTGTCAAAAGTGTCAGTTAGTGTCAGATTGTCCACTGCAATATTGCAGTCCAGCTATAAGTAGCTGATTGACACCATTACTAGTATAATAAATAAATGAAAATTGCACTATATATCCCATAGTTTGTAGACGCCATAACTTTTGAACAAACCAATCAATATACGCTTATTGGAATTTTTTACCAAAAATATGTAGCAGAATATATATTGGCCTAGTTAATTTATTAAGAAATTCTTTTTTTTTAAAGTTTTTTTTATTGGATATGTTTTGTAGCAGAAAGTAAAACATATTAGGGTTTTTTTTTCAAAATTTTCAGTCTTTTTTAGTTTATATAACAAAAAATAAAAAAGTCAGGGGTGATCAAATACCACCAAAAGAAAGCTCTTTTTGTGGTGAAAAAGTGACAAAAATGTAATTTATGTACAGCGTTGCATGGCCATGCAATTGTCAGGTAAAATAATGCAGTGCCGTATTGCAGAAAAAGTCTTGGTCATGAAGGGAGGTAAATCTTGCAGAGGGAAAGTGGTTAAATTGCAGGCATATATCATTTCGTTGCCAGCTTGTTTTTTTATTAAAAAAAAGTACACAGACCGCTCCAAAGGTCCCTCATATATTTTTTTTGTTTTGGGGGGGGGGGGTGGCTTTGTAAGGACCCGTGTGCCTTTTTTTTAATAGAAGCAGTAAAACTATTTTTTCCTCTGTAAATGTTAGTGTTTCAAAGGCAGTGCCTAATCCCTATGCTATTCTTTTTTACAACTCTTTGCCTATTAGCTCAGAAAATTGGGATTTTTAATTTAACAAATCCACTCCAATTGATTTCAGTGGAGTTTGGGTTTGGCATTCAATTTTCACTGAAATTTGCTGAACATGGCTCAAACCAAGCCAAAGGCAGGTTGACTCATCCCTAGTTCACACATGCATATTAGATACATGAAATGTATGTTATCATATTACAGGTTTGTCCTTTCTTTCCCTGTACAGGCCACTACTGAGGCAAAAAACCTGTGAGTGATTTTTTTTGGACATTGCCATACAGTAAAGTAACAGTAACAGTAGCTCGTTTGGCTATAGATCTCCTGTGGATCACAGGAGTTCACTTCGTTTTGCACTCCTGGGACCCATTTTCAGCTGACAGCGGCTAAAGCCCTCTGTTGGCTGACGACACAGAGCCGGTCCAGGTTTGGGAAAGATTGCGACCATATGGTCGGGATCCACTGGCATGCCCACATCAACCTCTCAGTGAGCCGCTGGTCACTCCCGCCCCCTCCACAGCCCAGTGCTCCAGTGAACGAGGGGAAGCAGAGCAGACAGCGGTGACTGACAGTCACCCAGCTCTGTGCTCAGGGAGCTCTAAAAACCGAGTGATCGGCGGTGCGTGATCTCTCGGTTCTGTCTTAGAGGCGCCGGGGGACAGATGCAGCATCCAGCCAGGTAAGTATGATTCTAAAAATCAAAACCCCATACTTCTCTTTTAATGTGTGTAGCAACATACTGTTCTGGGTTAAAATTAAGTATGTAGGTTTTGCTCCACTGTAAACCATGAGGCTTCTGAGCTACCATGCAAATTGTTGAAATCTTTTGAATTATGTAAGCCACAAAGGAAAATATTTGCAATAAAAAAAGAAAATATGTACAATTTTTGATTTCAAAAATTCTTTTACAAATAATCAAATAAAGTAGATTTCCAGCTAAAACCCAACTAGTCTTTAAAATGCTCACTACCCCGTCCTAACATTTATGGTGACTAAGTTGTGTAAGAAAGATGTACTGTATATACTTACCTATTTTGAGCCCGTTCCAGTCCAATCATGTGATCCCCTGTGTCAGTCAGCAGTGCTTGCAGTGAAATGTAAATTCAAAACAAGGGTGGTATAAAAGGTGCCATTTCCTATTATTAGTTACAATCACAAAGTACTAAAGCCCTTAGGCTTTTAAAGCATCAGATATCAAATAATGACAACCCCATATCAACATACATCATTTTATTTTTACATAATATAAAAAGATTATACATGAAACACATTAAAAAAGAAGGGGAAAAGACCCTGAATCATTAGTATATGTGTATTCAAAACAAGCTACAAACTAATAAGCTTATTACAATTGTAAGTCAAAATAACCAACTGCTCTATCCAAAAATGGACCATGTAAAGTGTTTTATATAAATAAGTTCTATACAAAGAGGGAGGAGAAGGGGGTCACTTATGGGCTCTAAGCGTTTTGCGGTCCAAGCTTCAGCAGGAGCAATACATATCAGAATCTATATTACAATCCAAGATGCATGTGGCTATCCAGGCGTAACCATCAGCCCAACACTCCCCAGAGGGGGAGAGACACCCCCGGAACTATGCGCCACCCCCAAAGCGAGACCACTGGAGCATACTAGAACAGGCTGGGCCATCACCTCACCAACCTCCAACATTTGCAGCGTACCCAGGTAAACTAGACTATTAATCCCTTAGCATATCAGGAAGATCTTCAAACACTACCATCATCAGGGACATGCAACATGGTCAGAGTTTTTTTTCCTGTGACCATTATTCAACTTATTCACACAATCAAACAAGGTTTATCAAATATTGATAAATATGAACTAACGTGGTTAGGTCGCTCTGCAGCCTTTAAAATGTTAGTGCTCCCAAAGATACTCTATTTTTTTAGAACCATCCCTATTCCATTACCCAATAATTTCTTCCAAAGGTTTCATTCTTTGATAAAGTGCTTCTTATGGCAATGAAAATACCATTTTCTACACTAACAAAAGCAAGGGAGGTATAAATGTCTCAGCACTGAGACATTACTATACTGCGGTTCTACAATCTTGGTTTGATAACCCATCTGAACGTCTCTGGGTTGCCCTTGAGAAAGCTATGGTAAACAATAGGAACCTACCCTCATTGCTATTGGCCACGTTGACAGGACTACCAGTATAGCTCCCTGCCGTTCTGGCAATTCTGGCCTCTGTGCAAGCATGGACCTCGTTTTAGCAAAGCCACCAGAGAATTTGTCAGAAATCTAAGATAGCCACCCATCTCTATGTATTGGAATACGGCACATTCGTGTTCAGCCCTGGATCCAAAAAGACCTTTCTTTAGATCTTTCTTTAGAGGTTCTTTAGAGGCATATGCAATTTGTTTCGGTCCAAATACAAATTCAGACACATTTTAGATTATTCGGAGATTTGGATGTATCCAGTTCTAATTTCATTGAAATTCATTAAAATTCATTTAGTCTATTTGTTATCTAACGAATTCCAAATTTTCAGAACCATTAGAATTCGGATCAATCGAAAAATGATTGACCGATTCAAATTCTGTGTGAAGAATAGCTGGTTGTTAAGCAGCGAGCCGGGAAGCTGGCCGCACGTCCTTAACAACCGATGAGTCATCAGCTGTCAGCTGGCTTCCTTACTGACAGCTGAATGTAATGTAAGGCGGAGGAGCAGGCAGTCCGCAGGAAGCGTTCGCCAAGGCTGGAGGTTTTTTTTTTCCTTTTTTGGGTTCAGTGGTGCAGCAGGTGACCCGAGATGGACCTACATTTTTTTTTTTTTTTTTTATAAAGGAATTGTCAAAAACGTGTTTACTGTCTTTATTTACTTTTTACACATTTGTGGTGAATGGGTAGGGGTACTGTGTACCCAATACTCATTCCCAATGGGGGGGCTGGGATCTGGGGACCCCCTTTGTTAAAGGGGGCTTCCAGATTCCAATAAGTCCACAGACCCCCACAACCACCGGCCAGGGTTGTGGGGATAAGGCCTTTTTCTCTATCAACATGGGGACAAGGTGCTTTGGGGTAGGGAGGGCTGAGCCCCCCTACCCGCCCCAATGCTCCCACCCCCCCATGTTGAGGGAATGTGGCCCGATATAGTTCAGGAGGAGGGGCGTTTGCTCCCCCCCTTTCCTGACCTGCCAGGCAGCATGCTTGGATAAGGGTGTGATATGGATATTGGGGGGACCCCACGCCACTTTTTTTCAGAATTTTCTATTGCTGACATTGTTTTGTTTACGTTTCTTCTGTCAGTGGGAAAGCTTCCCGGCCAAGTGCTTAACAACCAGCTATTCTTCACATAAAATTTGAGTCGGTCGATCACTTTTTGACCAATCCGATTTCTAATCGTTATGAAAATTTGGAATGAGTTCGAGAATGAATAAACAGAACAAAATTTTGCCAAAAATAAATGCAATTTAACAAATTCCGAAAGGAAACTAAATTAGTAATGAATATATATACGAAATGAAACAAAACTAATTTTTCCGTTCTGCACATGTCTAATAATAGCCCATTTTCCTTGTTGCATCATCTTAGTCAACTAAAAAGACAAAACAAAAGGAAGGCGCACGCACCTAGTGCATTACCAAAAATAATTTATTTCAGATTAAAATGTTAAAAGAGGGTACTCCCAAAATACACATGGAGACAGAACGTTGTAAAATCAGGCACAAGGCAGGATAAAACTGACGCGTTTCGGGGGCGCACCCCCTTCCTCAGAGCTACGCTACCCTAGACTGTCAGACCAGACAATAAATGTGCAAATGCAGCATGGATTGAGCAGGTGAATCAATCACTCAATCAGTCAATTAGCCAATCAATCACTGGAATGCCCAGGAAATGGAAAAAAAAACATTTGTGCCAATCGCAAAGATATATGGATTATATGAAATAAATAAAGTATGTAAGGTAAATGATGTATACGTATATATGGGCAGTGCCTCTGTACAGAACATGACAGATTAATGGTATAAATGAAATTCCAAAACATCACTCACCCAGGGGGTGTCACGAGCATTGCTTCAAACATTTCCATGTGCATGTAGAACAGAAGTGTCGGGAGCTGTACTTTCCCGAGCGGTGGAAGGACTCAGTACCCGTGATCATAGCACTGATATGAATCCCCAGTGGAGAGACGGACATCCAGCCAAGGGGGAGGGGAGGAGGAAGAGAAGGAGAGGAAAGCACACTGAACCGCCAAAGCGGTGTGAAAGTGATTGCAGCTAGAGCAGCTTTCCTCAGGCATTCAGGGTGATGTCATATCCGGCCGGAAATGACGTGCCTGTGTACCCGAAGGTAGAAGTGGTGCACAGGAAATGCAGTGGTCTGACAGTGCCAGGGATCGAAAACAGCAGATGCAAACATGAATTGAAAATAAATGTTGTGAAACCAGAATGGTAATAAACAGTTGACATCTGATACAAAACAATTGATAGCTAGCAAAAAACTTGATGTGAAAAATAAACATGGATAAGAAAATGAATAATAAAATTAACTTGGATATGAAAAATAAAAAATGAAGTAGGGTAGAGGTAATAATATAATATAATATAATATAATATAGTACAGTTCCTCAATAAAGGACTTCAATGCCCAAATCAGTAAAGTACAATAAAGATGGTGAACCAATTATGTAAAAAGGAAATGGTAAACCCATGTAGGAAAAAAAATAATGTTTTTTTTTTTGTTTGTTTTTTTTCTCTTTCCTTCCCCTTTTGAACTTTTTACCTTTTGACTTTAATATTAAGTTTTGCAATGAAAGACGTATTAAAATGAATGGAATGTACAATATTGTATTGAACTAATAGGCCAGGAACACTTGGAACCAACTTTGGAGGCTGGGAGAGGGAACCCTGTACACTACTAAGGTCAAGGCGGGAGGGTGGGTGAGCCCCACCAACAACTCCCACACTACCTTTACGGGACAGGGGGGAGAGAAAGAAAATCAGGAGCCCAGGTAGTTACCAAGGATCATGGGTGGGGGGATGGGGGGAGAGGGGATTTGAAACGGAGCCCACCTCCAGCCTAAGGTCAGGACATCCAGTCCAACATTGAGGCCCTTGGGTGCCAGGGCTCCCAAGCGATGGATCCAAAAAGACTCTCTCCTACATAACTTCCGGAACCTGCATCTAATATCCACATCTTCTTTGATGGTCTCCAACCCAAAAAGTCTCAGGCCGGAGGGGTTCTGGTTGTGTTTGTTTAGGAAGTGTAGAGGTAGAGAATGCTTATCAAAGCCCTTCAGTATATTCCTTTTGTGTTCCCCAAAGCGTGTCCGTAAAGTACGTGTGGTGCGGCCTACGTACATCAAACCACAGGGGCACAGTATGCAATACACCACAAACTCAGAGCCACAATTGATAAATTGCGAATGGCATGGATCTGGCCATCATTTCCCATTACTTCCTTCTTCCTATGCCACATGTAATGACACGCTCCACAATTTGGGACTCCACACCTATAGCTACCTTTTTGATCGAACAGGCTGCTCCAATTTTTGTGAGTGAAAGATTTTAGTGGGTGAACCCTACTAGGTGCAATGTAGCCCCTCAAATTGTTCGGTCTTTGAAAGATGACGGTGGGGCGTTCTGGAATGGCTTTACTCAGGCATGGATCTCGATAAAGGATGCCCCAATGTTTTTCAATAATGCGCTTAATGGAAAAAGCCTTGCTGGTGAACCTAGTGTTAAAGGAGATAACTGGGCAGCTACGGATCTCACATCTCTCGTCCGCCCTCATGACCGACCTATCATTTGTGTCCGGAACCTGTGGATATTTCTGCCGATATTTCTTGTAGGCATCCTCAATGATGGCCTGATCATATCCTTTCTCTAGGAACTTTTTTCTCAATACTTCACTCTGTTCATCGTAATCTAACAAGCGGGAACGATTCCTTTGAAGCCGGCAGAACTGACCCAGAGGCACGTTTTGGATCCATCTCGGATGATGGTGGCTTTGAGCATGAAGGTAGGAATTCCCGGCTGTTGGCTTGAAATGGGTTTGGGAAAAGATCTGGAGTGCGTCATCCACCATCAATTCCAGATCTAGAAAGACTAGCTTTTGGCTGTCCAAAACGTGGGTGAACTCGATTCCGAAGGGATTTTTCTGGCAATGTGCCAGAAACTAAGCTAGCTGGCCATTACTACTGTCCCAGATGATAAGGATATCATCTATGTAGCGAGCGCAGAGGACCAGGTTAGCCCCAAAGGGGTTATTGGACCAGATGTGAAATTGCTCCCAATACCCCATGAACAGATTGGCATAGCTGGGGGCAAACCTGGCCCCCATAGCTGTACCCTTGATTTGTCTATAGTAGTCATCTTGGAAAACGAAGTAATTGTGTGTAAGTGTATATTCAGTGCTCCGTATGATGAAAGCAACTTGCTGGGGATGTAGAAAATACTGTATGGCCTGCAGCCCAAACTGGTGTTGGATGGATGTATACAAAGAGTCCACATCCAGTGACAGCCAACGGTACCCGGTCCGCCAACGGTAATGGGCTAAGATCTCCAACATGTGGCCAGAGTCACGTACATAGGAAGGGAGCTGGACTACTAGTTCCTGCAAGAAATAGTCAATGTAGCTTTCTATGGGACTAGTAAGACTATCGATACCAGAAATAATCAGCCTCCCTGGTGGGTTGGTGGCATCTTTGTGGATCTTAGGGATATGATATAGAAACGGTGTCAATGGGTAAGGACGAAACAGGAATTGCCATTCCTGCTTGGACAAAACCCCCATCGTGTAGAATTGGTCCAGCAGGGACTTAAGCTCCTGCTTGTATACACCCACCGGATGGCCTTCCAACTTTTGGTATGTACTTGTGTCCTCAAGGAGCCTTCTTGCTTCTCGTAGGTAATCGTGTCTATTCTGAATGACCAAGCTGCCCCCTTTGTCTGACTGTCTAATGATAATGGTTTCATTATTTCTAATAGAGTCCAATATCTTTTTCTCCTCCGGGGGCATGTTGGATGAATGATCACATGTAGCATCACTACAAAGTTTAACAATTTCCGAATAGACCGTATCATAGAAGGTGGAAATAAACTTGCCTTTGGCCCAATGGGGATGAAAGACAGACTTGGGCCTGAAATAAGTGTGGGCCACAGGAGCCATACTGACAGCACAAGAGGAATGTTCCACTTCGGGCATGTCTGGATCATATGCCCCTTCTGACCATAGCTCTTCAAGTATCTGCAATACATCTACGTCTTGAGCTACGTCAGTGGGCTTAGGGGGGTTTGGGCCCTCATCGATGATCTCAGTACCCTCCTTCATGGAGAAATATCATTTGAGAGTGAGATTGCTTATAAACCTGTTGAGGTCAATGAAGAGCTCAAATGGGTCAGGAGGATTAGCTGGAGCAAAGTTGAGACCTTTACGTAGTAATCCCAATTGGGCCTCACTAAATGTTGTTGAGGAGAGGTTAAAGATTCTTATGGTCTCATACTCCAATGTCATTTTTTTCCCTTTTTTTGATTTTCTTTCTTCCCCGTTTTTCCTCGTCTGGTTTCTCTGCTGACCTTTTCCTCCGATTGGTGCCCCCCATCGGTGTGCCCACCAATAAAAAAGGGGATGTGGGAGGGGTGGATGATCCACAGGGGCCACCAGCGGGTGACATACCGGAGGAGGGATCAGCAGTGGTAGTTCTTGTGTGGTTGCTCGCATCTCTGGGGGCCACAGTAGTGGATTTTGTTACGCTTCGAGTGGGAGGTGGGTCAATGGTCGACTGGTGTACTTGATAGTCATAGGGCTCATTCGGAGTTGCATTTACAAGTGATGAGTGTGAACCGCTGGTTTTCTCATGGTTGGAACTGGAACTGGGATCATTCCTGGTCCCGATCCCTGCCTTCGTACACCCTGATGTTCTGGGGGGGCCTGAACTTACGGGCTAGGGTTTAAAATCCCTATTATACTTGTTGTTTTTAAAATATTTTCCCTTGGGCCACTTGGGTCCCTTGCGGCCTTTTGATGAATCAGGGCCCTGGGGGTGGGACCGAGGCTCTAATGGGTGTCTGGTGTGTGAGGGGAGGCTTGGGGCCCCTCCTGTTGGAGGAGTGTGGGGGCGGTTCCCAATATTGGTAAGGCCTGAGACCCTCTCAGAGCGAGTGGGTCTGTCTGGTGTGGGTGGATTAACAGGGGCCCTGGGAAAGCGTGTTCTTTTCCACCCATGCTCCTTACCCTGAAGGTAATCTTCCCTATCCCTCTCAAATTTACCAGATTTTCTGCTGATTAAATCAGCCTCAAAATTGATGATTTGATCATTGATACGACCGTCCCAATGGGCAAAGGAAGCTAAGTGGGTGAAAGGATTGAGCTCGTCCTTCACAGCCTCAGTTTGGGAACGGGGGTGCAGACCATTCCTTTCCCGCTGGGTGATGATAAGATTCATCCACTTCCTACTGCATTCCTTGGAATGGTCATACCATTGATCCCTGAGGTCATCGTCCAAAAAACTGCACCTTTTGGTAATTCTAAGACCTCTGGGTTCTCATTTAATATCCAAGTATTTGCGTAGGGATACAATATCCCACCATTGTGACATCTCATCCTCCAACAAGTGTTTTAGTGAATAAAATTTGGAAATCATCAAGTCCTCCTCTTGTTTGGGTTTACAGGCGGGGGCTGAGTCAATGCAACTGCCTGCTTCTATACTAGAACCAGTGGTAGAGTTTTCAAGCAGATCTACACAGTTGCTGAAGCCTTTGGCTAATGAATCCCGCCTGATAAGTCTTTCTTCCACAGATAGCACCATAGTGAAACAGATCGAACGCAGTGCAATAACCAAAATGGAGATGAGTGCGGCACCAAATAAAGTTCCCGTGAGGTATTAGATGCAAACTAACGTAGAACAAGCCAACCAAGTCCTTCAGCTGCTAGGCAGCCCCTAGTGGTAGGTCATACAAAGCAAAAAATGGTAAATTCCAGCGCTAAAGGTTCCTCCAGTCATCCATTCACTTCCACGTGGTTGCTTGCCATCTCGAGTAACCTTTAGCTCTGGAATTTACCATTTTTTGCTTTGTATCATCTTAGTCAACACTAAATAGCAGAACTGGATCCTGACAGTGATGTGTGGCAGGAATTAACAGAGTCCATTTATAAAGGGTGGGATTTCTAGATTTTACTCCTACTTGAAAATTCATGACAGCTTTACTAAAAGCTCACATATGTTGTCGTGGGAAAAAGACTTTCAAAAAGAACATGAGTCCTCAAAGCAAGTCCTAGCCCTTATATTTAAAACTTCAAGGTGTGTTAATCACTGTGATAATTTAATTGCCTAAAAATTCTGCATAGAAGTTATCTAACTTGAATCTTCCCCTGTGTGTTAGTGACAATGTGGAGATGTGGGTAACCTGCTACATGTACTTGAGAATGTAGAATCTGAGGAGCTTTTGCAGAGGGGTGTTTTCTTTGATATTGCAAACTACGGGATTTTTTGACTCACCATTACCGGATCTAGCTTTTTTGAATCTGTGAATAGATAAGATCCCAGTACAATTTTAGAGCTGCTTGACTAACAATAACCTAATTTTCTCAAGTGTAGTATCTGTTCTTATCTGTGATCCTGTGTGGGTGCTGTGCTATTGTTCTGACCTGACCAAGCTTGGGGCGGTGGCTATGCAAACCTGCTGGAGTAATGGGGCTTGGAAGGCTAGTACAGGCTGGAACTGCCCCCAGGCAGTGGGGGCATGGGAGTAATTCCCCCCGGGAAAAGCTGGAAGAGCCCATTAACTCATGATCTGAACGTTCTTCCTTGTCTGGCCATGGTCTGGGTAGGCAGAAGGTCCATGGTGCCTGTGCCCCCTGGCTGTGGTCTCCCTACGGGTGCTATTAGTAACACTTGGGTGTGGGACCCCATGGTGTGAACAGAACACATGGTCACAGCACCAAATTATGCTTTCTTTTTGCACTGCGTCTCATGTGCTGGGCCTTTTGGCTAAAGTCCGGGGCATTTTTTGTCTACCAGGCCTCAGGGCCCGGTCAGTGCACTATTTGGCAAGGCCACTTTTTTATTTTCTATTTATTGTCTTCCACTGTTTGTCACCTTTCACTTTTGTGTGTGTTTTCTCATGGATGAAGGGTGTGAATCCTCGGGCTTACCCTTACGTCTAAGGGGAGGATGTGTGGAAATCAGGTTCCTTCCTCCCCTGACCCTGCGAGGTCTCTCTTTGGGAGAGCCCCCCTGACCTAGTATTGGAAGATGGCTTCAGCTGTCTTAGAAGAACGGGGTCTGCCAGGCCTTCTGGCTGGGCAGACCATGTAAACATATGTCCCCGTCAGGACCATTGAACTCCGGGGGTCAGGGTAGAGGTCCTACCCCTTCAGGGTTGGACTAAAGCATACCCTTTTGTGAACTTTTTAGTGTGTGTTTCACATGCACGTTTTTTGCTAACTTACAGATTTTTTCATTCTAGGTTTTGCACCACCACGGAAAATAAAAACATTAACCTAATTTTGAATGCCCTTAATCTAGCTGAAGTTGTGAATAAGGTTAATGCTTCATATCAATATGAAAAAGATTTTGCTTATAATTCGCACAAAGTAACATTGCACAAAGTTACCTTGAGTTGCTGGACTAGAATGTCCCCTATACTCCAAATATAGAAGCCTAAGTTATGATCTTTTACTAACCCCTTGGCGCTGGCTGCACACAAATATGCATCCTCTCAGCACCTGGTGCTTGGCGCTGAATTGCTGCCCAAATAGCTGTGCTAAGAGCGCCCGCGCTGCGTGCTAACGACACAGTTACAGGCACCGAACCGAAAGCTCCCGATCCCTGCTTGCAATCAGGAGTTTTTGGATCACGTGACTGCTGTAACATCCAATCAAGGTGGGTCACGTGCCCTTAAGCCCTGTCCTGCCTCCCAGGGTCATAAACCTTTAAAAACCCGTGAGGCACTGGTGTGAAAAGGTTAAGGTGCTCATCTGTTTACTGGTGACTAGTGATGCTTAGTTTTGTTGATTTCTTTTTTGTTTGCTTTTATTTCTTTTTATTTTATTTTTTCTCTTTTTCACCTCTACTGCACCATTCCTGCAGTGGAAATGTGTATGTGATTAAGGATGTACCCTCTTCAATATATACAATAAGGTTGATACGTTTGCATGAAAAACTTCATGACAACTTAATGTTTAAAGGTGTTATGTTTAAACTAACCGTATTTGTGTCCAAACATTTTTTCTTACTTTTAGATTGACTTTGTAAAAATATTGCAATGTTTTTGTATAATTTTACTTTAATAAAAAACATTTTAAAGAAAAACTAAAATTAATATTTTATGAAGAAAATACATGCCAAAAAGTAATAGACAGTGCTTAGGAAAACTGATCATCACTGTAACAGCAAAGTGTAAAAAAAAAAATCCCTGATCACCACCCCCCAGAATAGTACAGTGTCTACTCTGATGAAAATATTTAGAAAACAAATAGTAAAAAGGAAAAAATGTTTAACCATTTCAGCCCCGGAAGGATTTACCCCCTTAATGACCAGGCCATTTTTGTGATATGACACTGAGTCGCTTTAACCACTTCCAGACCAAGCCTATTTTTGAGAGTCGGTGTTTACAAGTTGAAATCTTTTTTTTTTGCTATAAAATAATTATTTAACCCCAAACATTATATTTTTTTTCTAACACCCTACAGAATAAAATGGCGGTCGTTGCAACACTTTATGTCACACCGTATTTGCGCAGAGGTATTGCAAGCGCGATTTATTTGGGAAAAAAAATTTTAGCTAAAAAATAAAACAACAGTAAAGTTAGCCCAATTTTGTTCGCCAAGTAAAATTATACCCAACATGTCATGATTCAAAATTGCGCCCTCTCGTGGAATGGTGACAAACATTTGCACTCAAAAATCTCCATCGATGACATTTAAAAATTCCTACACATTACCAGTTTTGAGTTACATAGTAGGTCTAGAGCTAAACGTATTGCTCCCACTCTAACGATCGTGGTGATACTTCACATGTGTGGTTTGAACACTGTTTTCATATGCGGGCAGGACTTACGTATGCGTTCGCTTCTGCGCACGAGCTTGGTGGGACGGGGCGCTTTAAATTTTATTTTTTTTCTTATTATTATTTATTTTATTTTTTATTTTTACACTGTCCTTTAAAAAAAAAATGTTGATCACTTTTATATTCCTATTACAAGGAATGTAAACATTCCTTGTAATAGAAAAAAGCATGCCAGGACCTCTTAAATATGAGATCTGGGACCAAAAAGACCTCAAATTTCATATTTACACTAAAATGCAATAAAAATAAATAAATAAAATGGCATTAAAAAAAAATGTCTCCTTTAACCACTTGCTTATTGGGCACTTAAACCCTCCTCCTGCCCAGACCAATTTTCAGCTTTCAGTGCGCTCACATTTTGAATGACAATTACTCAGTCATGCAACACGGTACCCATATGAAATTTGCATCCTTTTTTCACACAAATAAAGCTTTCTTTTGGTGGTATTTAATCACCGCTGGGTTTTTTATTTTTTGCGCTATAATTAAAAAAAGACCGAAAATTTTGAAAAAATGACCCCTTTTTGGAAAGTAGACATTCTAAGGTATCTAGTAGACTCCCTCCAGAGGTAGTTTTGGCCAGCACGGTTGATTGCTTTAAAAAAGGCCTGGATTCTTTCCTTAACCGCTTGCCGACCGCTGATCGGCAATTGACGGCGACAATGTGGCTCTGTAACGCAAAACGCCGTCATACGACGGCGGCCGCGATACAGAGCCACTGTGAGCGCGCGCGCGCCGCCGGAGGCACGCCCGCGCGCTCACTGTGTCCGGGGAGGGCCAGGGAGTGGGTGCGGCGGCTTCGATTGCCACCGGCCACCCGCGATGCCCCCCCCGGAGTGAAGGAGCAGAGGTACGTGTAAGTAAACACGGACCTCCGCTCTGTGTGAGGGGGAAGGGCTGTGATCACAGCCTTCCTGTACATGAAGGCTGTGACCACTTCCCTTCCCCAGATAGGCAAGCCCCCATACAGTTAGCACACGCCCAGGGAACATAGTTAACCCTTAGCGC
>BLSH010247668.1:776343-790447 GCA_018402905.1 Glandirana rugosa
AAGGAACGTACAACCCGGAGAAATACATCGGTCCGACACATTTTCAGAGTGTGTACACCATAGCGGTATGAGTCCTCCTCATCCTCTTACATAAAACCCCACAGTAAAAAGGAAACATGTACGATACAAAACCTTTATGGAATATTTACCTGTTGAAACACATTTTCTTTACGCAAAACTAAAAAAGGGTGTAAAAGGTTTTTGAAGAACTTTTTTTTCCTTGGCAAGTTTTCTGAGTAATACGGAGTATCTAATATGCAGCCCCACAATCGAAAGGTTTTGTCCCAGTAAAACACCCGAATTCTGAAGGCCCTGGAGCACCAGTACAATAGAAACGCCCACAAAATGACCCTGTTTTGGAAAGCTAACACCCCGACGTATAATCTATGAGGCATAATGAGTCTTTTGAACGGTTCCTTTTTTTTCAAGAAGTTTTTGGAAAATGTGGGAAAAAATCAAAACGCATTTCTTTTACACAAAGTTGTCCATTTATAAGGTATTTCCAAAACATAGCATGTACAAAGGAAAAATGACACCCCAAAATACATTCTCCTACTCCTCCTGAGTATGGCGATACCACATGTGTGAGACTTTTACACAGCCTGGCTACATAAAGAGGCCCAACATGCAAGGAAGACCGTCAGGTGTTCTAAGGACACATAGCTTTACAAATACCAAGAATTACATCCCAAAATACATTCTGCTGAGTAAAGGGTAAACAAAAGATTACCTGTGGTTTTAGTATTGCAGCTGTCCACAGGAGGATAGCACTGGTCCAGGCAGCAGACAGGAACTTGGTCAGCTACAGCGGACACAATTGTTCAGGCAACCGACAGCGAATGCAATTGTCCAGGCAACAGGCAGGAAAACTGTTCATAGTACAGGCAGGGATATTGTCCATATACAGTGGGTACAGAAAGTATTCAGACCCCCTTAAATTTTTTACTCTTTGTTATATTGCAGCCATTTGCTAAAATCATTTAAGTTCATTTTTTCCCTCATTAATGTACACACAGCACCCCATATTGACAGAAAAACACAGAATTGTTGACATTTTTGCAGATTTATTAAAAAAGAAAAACTGCAGTTGTAAGTAAGTGGTTAAGTGACATTTGGCGGTAAGTCTTGATGAAAGTTTCAATCATCTTACTAAAGCACTGTAGATGATGCAATGTACTGTATATATGTAGATTAAATAATCAGTTATTTATACCACTTACAAGTTGTATTTGTAGAACACACTTTAATGCACTCTATATTATAGACAAATTTTCAATTGCAATGTGCAAGCATTATAGTAGACCTTCATATTAGCAATCATTATGAAAAACACCTCTAATATCTTATTTAACCTTACAAATATATTTTCATATCCTTCAATGTATGGAAAGCAACACTAGTCTAAACTATGTGGACAGAAAATCTAGAGAAATAAATTAGTTTGGCATAGATGCACAAGTTTGTCAGATTTAGCTGTATATTTGCATGGCCAAGTTGTTTCAAACTAGGGCTACACATGCCCATAGCAAATGGCCTTATCACTTTCTCTAGCTGCTCCACTGCATCATCAAGTTCATACCTTTGTACCAACTATTTCCCTGTTCTTTACAAATAGATACGTTAGTATGTAGCTGTATACAAAGACAAATGACTGTGCGCTATGTAAAATTCAGATGGTTTATCCTAATATATTCAGTTTTCATATTATTTTTTAGACTGCATATAGCAAGGCTGCAAAAGTAAAATGTGGGCATCTAAGCTGACAGGGCTTGGACAACGTGAATAAATGAAAAGTTTTCATAAGAAGAGGTAAATGCTAAAACATGTTATTTTATATCATTTGAGTACCAAAAACGAGTAAAACTTTTTGATGATAATGATGATGATGGTAGTGGTGGTGGTCTTGGTGGATAACGGTGATGATAATATTTTCTGTGGACTTTCCTTTTCCTCTTTCAGTCTTCATAAATGATTGTCTTACAGATTGTTTAGACAGTTAACATAATTTTGATAAATGTTCTTTTTTCACCAGAGAAGATTAGCATGTGAGAGCAATCTAACATTTGTGCCTGGGAAAGTACATATCAGGCAAGTGATTTGAAGTTTCACACCAGTTCAACGAGCCAATCTTTTCTTTAAAGTCAGGCAGTTTATTTTTTTGTAATTTTCTACAACTGATATGAAAATAATTTAGCTTCCAAATGTTCATAGGAAAACAAACATGCCTTCAAGTGGGCACAATTTTTTAATAATTTTGACAGGGTTTACTGTAATAGGTATAGTCATAGGTGTGCACAGCCTATTGCATTAGGGTGTACACTCCTAAGCTCAAAAACACACACATACATGATTTTTTTAATAAATAGACACTTATTAATGTAAAAAAAAACTTTTATTTTTTTAACCTATCAAAAATACGGTGAGGACAGCCAGTCAGTGAGCAATGTGCAGTAAGGACAGCCAGTCAGTGAGAAATGTGCAGTGAGGACAGCCAGTCAGTGGGCAGTATGTAGTGGGAGGGCTGGGAGAAGTTCTCCAGTTCTTTATGTGGGGTAAGTAAGTCTTGAAGCAGCACAGATGGAGCATAGAGAGAATTCCTGCAGTGATAAAGGTAGACCTCCACCCTTTAGCCACTTACCCCATTACTGGAAGTAGAAGACTCCCAGGCTGCCATCTCTGCTCCAACCTCCTTCCCAGTTTCAGCTGCTCAATTAGCCAGAGCAGCCACATGTGAGTGTGTAGGAGGCAGAGTTCTGCCACACCCCCACCCCGCCCACCACCTCCTCACACCCAGCACACCCCCTGCGCACACCTACTGGTATAGTTCATATGTTATACTACAGGAAATTGTAGTTGAAGACATTAGAGTTGATTTACTAAAGGAATAGGGACTGTTCACATGGGCGTCCGCAGAACTTTTTCCAAGGGGGGGCATAATTTCAAGGTCTTGGTTGGTCTCATGCAGGGAGGCACAATGAAGACCGGGGGGGAGTAAAGGAGGCTCACATAGGGAGCATATACTTAGCTATAATGGCCCGTGTCTTCGGGGTTCATGAAGGGACCTCCGGTCCCCAAGTGCACATGGGGCACACCTTAAGCAGTCAATGGGGCGGTGTGTGTGGTAGTTGCCGGGAGGCCGTGTGAAGTCCGTGCAGGACCTGCCATTGGCGGTGCTCAGTTCCGGGTCTTTGCAGACTGTGTGAAGAGAGCAGATCGGCGCTGATAGCCACATTGGCCGTGGGGAGAGGGAGAAGTAAGAGAAGCTCACCCGTCCTAATCGATCAATGCTGAGTGGTCCCGGCCATGCAGGTTAGAGGTGAAGCGTTCTCCACGCGGTCCCTGGCTGGGAGGACGCAGCCGGCCTTCCGTCCGCAGCAGGTGGGGCGGACTGGAGGAGTGGTTTCACACGGTCATGTGACCGCTCCGAACTGCCCAGAATTAAGGACCTAGTGGGGAAGGGGAACCCCTGATCTGATTCCTGGGGGGGGCAATTGCCCCCCCTTGCCCCTACCTGCGGACGCCCATGACTGTTCACTTAGCTTAAGGTGACACTGGGGGTGATTTACTAAAATCGTAGAGTGCAAAATCTGCTGCATCTATACATGGTAGCCAATCAGCTTCTAATTTCAGCTTGTTCAATTAAACTTTGACAAAATAAAACCTGGAAGCTGATTGGTTTCTATGCTGAGCTGCAGAAGATTTTACACTCTCCAGTTTAGTAATTTAACCCCATTACTACTTCTTCAAGTACCCAAACATGTAGTACAAATCAAGGCAAAAACTGAACTGTCTAAGCAATGCCCTGAAACTCAAACTTTTGTCTGAACTTCCTCCCAAAAAAAGCAATGCATTACCTAGTATGTGAAATTCAAGGCAATAAAATCAATCAGGGTAAAAACCAAACTGTCTAAGCAATGCCCTGAAACTCAAACTTTTGTAAGAAATTCTTCCTAAAACAATCAGTGCATTTTCTGGTATGTGAGGGTGCCTAAACATTCCTGTTCCTACCGCCTCCTTGCTGTTTATCTTCATTAGTAAATCAACCCCACTACTACTTCTTCAAGTACCCAATCATATAGTACAAATCAAGGCAAAAACTGAACTGTCTAAGCAATGCCCTGAAACTCAAACTTTTGTAACTTTTGTGATGGCCATAACCATCAAACCAGCAGATAAAGGAAGATCAGTCATTCAGGGCCAGGGATCGCGGGTGGGTAGGGGGGTACTTCCTCTTTCTCTCCAGTGTTTGGGAGATGGACAGTTGTAAGCTTCCATGGGACCATGGTGTGGAAATGCTTGGGGACGGTGGTGGACATGGTGGCGTTGCTGTCACATCGTCTGTTTGCTGGGTGGCAGGTGACACTGGCACTGTAGAGGTGGAGGAAGAGACCCAGGCAGCAGCAGAAGAGGAAGCAGGAGGAGCCCGAGACCTTTCTTGGATTTTGAGGTACTTATTCCACTGCAGCTTGTGCTTTGCATTTAGATGCCTGGTCATGCAGGTTGTGCTCAGGTTTAGAACATTTATGCCTTGCTCCAGGCTCTCATTGCACAGCGTGCAAACCACTTGTGTCTTGTCGTCAGCACATTGTCTGAAGAACTGCCACGCCGAGGAACGCCTTTGAGCTGCCTTTGGTGTGCTAGGTCCCTGGGTGCGGTGGGTAGTAGCAGGCGTACTGTCTAGGGGAAGGTCGCTCCGCTTTTGCAACCTGCTTCCTCTTTTGCTGTGCTGGTGCTTCTGTGCGACCACCACCTCTTCCTCCAAACTGCAAACATTACTCGCATGACCTTCATTCCATGTGGGGTCTAGGACCTCATCATCCTCCACATCATCTTCCACCCACTCTTCACCACTGCCCTCCTTGTCAATCTGCACACTGTACAAAGCCACAGCAGTTGGCACCTGTGTTTCATCATCATCATCAGAGACGTGCTGCGGTGGTGTTTCCATGTCCTTATCCTGCAACAGAAGTGGTTGGGCATCGGTGCACTCAATGTCTTCCACTTCTGCGGCAGGGCTATGTGGATGGCCCATGGATGCACACCATCAGAGTCATCAAAAAGCATAAGAGACTGCTGAATGACTTGGGGCTCAGACTGCTTGGCTGATTTACAAGGGGCTGAGGTGAAAGAGAGATGGCCATGGGGTTCAGGTGCCAACTCTGAGCTTTCAGCAAGGGACCGGGTGGGAGACAATGTGAAGGAACTGGAGGCATTGTCAGCCACCCAATCTACTATCGCCTGTACTTGTTCTGGCCTCACCATTCGTTGAGCGGCATTCGGGCTTACCATATAACGTTGAAGGTTCTGTCGGCTACTCGCAGCTGAGGAAGGTGTTTCACTTGTGTGTGTAACTGGCACAGATCGACCACGTCATCTCCTTGCAACAGGAGCTTCACCAACACCACCAACACCAGCAGCACCACGACCACATCCCTTATTTGACGCTCTCCTCATTCTGGACGCAAATGTACTATTTAGCACAAATTTAGATGATTTTTTAAACCAGCAATGTCGATGCACTTTTTAATCTTGTGCAAGAAATGCACAGCAAGGTGCAAATGTACTGTGTAGCACTATTTATTAATACTAAAAAAAAAAAGGAATAATAAATTATTCATCTTTTTTTTAAAACAACAATGTAGACACTTTTTTTGTGCAAGAAATGCTCAGCAAGGTGCAAATGTACTATGTAACACTATTTATTAATATACCGTAATAAAAAAATGATTTTTTTTTTTTTTAAGCCAGCAATGTAGACGCAGCAGGATCCTCTCCCTATACCAGTATGAGATGATTTTAGAACACTAATCTGTCCCTCACACCAGCAGCAGGAACCTCTCCCAATACCAGTATGATATGATTTTAGAACACTAATCTGTCCCTCACAGCAGCAGCAGGTACCTCTCCCTATACCAGTATGATATGATTTTAAAACACTAATTTGTCCCTCACACCAGCAGCAGGAACCTCTCCCTATAGCAGTATGAGATTATTTTAGAACACTAATCTGTCCCTCACACCAGCAGCAGGAACCTCTCCCTATATCAGTATAATATGATTTTAGAACACTAATCTGTCCCTCACAGCAGCAGCAGGAACCTCTCCCTATAGCAGTATGAGATGATTTTAGAATGCTAATCTATCCCTCACACCAGCACCAGGAAGGAACCTCTCCCTATAACAGTATGAGATGATTTTAGAACACTAATCTATCCCTCACACCAGCACCAGGAACCTCTCCCTATAGCAGTATGAGATGATTTTAGAACGATAATCTATCCCTCACACCAACACCAGGAACCTCTCCCTATACTAAGTATGAGATGATTTTAGAACGCTAATCTTTCTCTCACAGCGGCAGCAGCATCCTCTCCCTACACTAGTCTGAGAGCATGTGACATGCAGCGATAGCTACGTGACTCCAGCTCATATCGAGGCTGGGTCACATGATGCACTGGCCAATTACAGCCATGCCATTAGTAGGCATGGCTGTGATGGCTTCTAAGGGCAAATGAGTGAAACGCTTGTTGATTGGCTGCCCTGCAGCTATTCAAAAGGTGCAAAAAATACCCGAACCCTGAACCAGAACCTGGACTTTTTCTCAAATGTCCGGGTTCGGGACACGGACACCCCAAAGTCTGGTACGGACCCGAACTTTACAGTTCGGGTTCACTCAACTCTAATCAACACCTTTCATCCATCTATGAAACTAAAAATGGATTATTCAAACACACGTGTCAACTTCCTAGACACTACAGTATACATCAGGGATGACAAGTTTCACACTTCGATATACAGAAAACCGACTGACCGATGCAGCTATCTCCATAGTTCCAGTTTTCACCCCCAACACACTAAACGGGCCATCATACACAGCCAGGCCATCAGATACCACTGAATATGTTCAGACCCAGAGGACAGAGATAAACATCTCAGAACACTGGCAGACTCCTTCCATAAGAAAGGGTACAAAGACAAAAACATAAACAGCAGCATAAACACAACCTTGAAAACCCGAAGAGAAAATCTCCTCCAATACAAAGAGAAAAAAAAACAAATACCCGCGTACCTCTAGTCACCACATACAACCCAGCACTACAAGGTATAAAAAAGATAATCAAAGATTTACAACCCATTATAACAGAAGATGATACTCTGAAAGAAATATTCCAACAACCCCCAATATTGTCTTTCAGGCAACCACCCAATCTCAGACAAAAAATAATCAGCAGGAAACTTCACTCTGATTATGAAGTCACAATAATGGAAGCAAACCCTGCAAAAAAAACGTTGCAAACTGTGCAACCAGATCAATCTATCCAAAAGTGTCACACACACAAATGGGACCTTCAATATCATGGGATCATACAGCTGTACCTCTAGTAATGTGGTATACCTAATTCAATGCAGTAGGTGTAACAAAGGATCTTATGTTGGGGAAACAGAACAGAAATTGCAAACAAGGATGAATTTACACAGACATTCCATCAAGAGTCATAAAGAAGATGATTTCTGCACATCGGTGGGACATAATTTTTCACAACCGGACCACACTATTGAAAACCTCAATGTTTTAGTTCTTAAAGGGAATTTCAGAACCACGCAGGAAAGGAAAACGTTTGAACTAAGAATGATTCTTATTTTTGACACAAAAAATAATGGCTTAAACTTGGATATAGGTTTTCTCACTCGTTATTCTAAAGTTTTATGACCCCCTCTGTGACTGTCACCCCCCCCCCTCCCCTCCCAGTCTATAACTCTGCCTGTCTTATCTCACTATCTCTGCAGCTAGTTTCATTACCATGGCCTTATACATTGATTTGTATTTGTTTGTTTTTCCTCTTTCTCCTTTCCCTCAGAGTTTTTTTTTCTTTCTTTTTTTACATTTGGCTAAAACTGTTTTTATCCAGTACTGCTTGGACATTGAAGAAGGGGAGATACCAGGAAAGCTTGTCCTGAAAAATGTTATGTTAGTGCAAATAAAAAAGTATCACGGACAGTACTCAAACTTTTGTAAGAAATTCTTCCTAAAACAATCAGTGCATTTTCTGGTATGTGAGGGTGCCTAAACATTCCTGTGCCTTCCGCCTCCTTGCTGTTTATCTTCATTATGAGAGATCTAAGGCACTGCTGCTTTTGACTGCCAGTCTTAAGAGATTTGGGGTGAAATATGGTGATTTAACTGCTGTACTGACCAATGTTCTCCCTGCTGGAGGCACTAATGTGAGAAAAGCAAAGCCCTGCCTCTACTAAGATGGCTCAGTGTAGAACAAGGTATGGTAATCAGGATAGAGAAGTAAGTAAGTAAGATCAGCATAGACAATACTGACAACCAGTGGTGGCTGGTGCTCTATTTTTTTGGGGGGGGGGCAGCAAACAAACCCTCCCATGCACGCCCGCTCACTCGCCCGCTTGGTCATCCACTTGCCCGCCAGCCAGCCCACCAGCCCTGCACTTACCCCATCCACGCCGCGGTTGGCTTCCCCAGCTTCTCCTCCTAGCCAATCCGGTTCCTTCTCCTCCCGGCCAATGTGGTCCCAGGACCAGCTTCCTGTCCTGATTGGCCAGGAGGAGAAGCATAAAGACAATAACAAATCAACCTTTGTTAATGTCACAAGTAGGTGGGTTCAGGGCGCAGTGCCCAAACTTTTTGAAGCTAATTAGAGCCTCAGGCTCTAATTGTGTGCTTCTAAAAAAAAATCCATTCCTCCAGCGACCTGCATGGAAATTAGGGGCCGGCGCATGGAGATTTGGGGGGTGGCTCCCCTTATGGACCGGTCGCCACTGCTGGCAACCATTCCTTTGCCTTCTGCCTGTTTTTTTTAGCACAGCTCCCAGTGTTCATTTCCTCCTTAGTACAGTTTGCCTTATTTAATAATTTAGTTAAGTTAGTTATTTATAATTAAATAATAAAATAGTTTAATTTTAAGAAGTGATCAGTCTTTACTACTTTTGTAAATCAACCCCACTGACTTCTTTTAAAGTCTGCGGATAGAAACAAGTACTGCTCAACACTGGAGAAGGTTGCACTGCTTTGAAAAGTCTAGGTAACCAGTTGCCGACAGCCCGCAGTGGCTTGACAGCGGAACTTGGCTCATTATCGCGAAACGGCGTCACCTGACAGCGGCCGCGAGAACGAGTATTGTGAGCGCGTGTGCCGCTGAGGAGGGGCTTGCATGCTCACTGTGTTCCGGGGGGGCCAGGGAGCGGGTACGGCAGATTCGATGTCCGCCGGTTACCCGTGAACACTCAACGGAGCAACAGAACGGGGATCCGTGTATGTAAACATGGATCTCCGTTCTGACAGAGGGAGAAGGGATGTAATCACAGGCTCCCTGTGTATCAGAGCCATGATCACTCCCCTCCCCCAGCCAGCCCAGCCCCCATACAGTTAGAACACACTGAGGGAACACAGTTAACCCCTTAGAGTGCCTCTGCAGGTTAACCCCTTCCCTGACAGTGACATTTATACAGTAATCAATGTATTTTCATAGCATTGATCGCTGTATAAATGCCATTGGTCCCAAAAAAGTGTCAAAATGGTCCAACATGTCCGCTGTAATATCTCAGTCCCGATAATAATCGCAGATCGCCGCCATTACTAGTAAAATATTTTTTTAAAAAACCCATAAATTAATTCTCATCATTCGTAAATGCAGCAACTTTTGCGCAAAACAATCAATAAACGCTGATTGCGATTTTTTTTTTTACCAACAATATGAGGAAGAATATAAATCGGCCAAAACCGATGAAAAAAATGTTTTTTTACATTTTTTTTGTACATGTATTATATCAAAAAATAATAAATATTTATCAATAATACCTTGTGTTAACAATGTATAGACTTGCTCACAATATGACATAGTAAGTATACACCTACAACACTATATACTCATGCCTACACTAACTTCAATAAATGCACCCTACATCCAAGACAAGATGACTAAGGACGACTCTCGCGGTCTTGAGCACTCGGCCATAGTTTTGCTCCCACAGGGGGTGACAGGTGATTCGAAACAGCGACATATACTTTGTAAATCATCATTTCTGAATCACCCTGAGTCCTTAGAACTGCTAAACAGCAACTATGCCACATATTCAAGCCGAGGTAAAGCACTTATGCTATCTCTCTTATGGTTAGGTTGTTTAACCACTTCAGCCCGGAAGGATTTCACACTTTAGGACCAGAGCACTTTTTGCGATTCGGCACTGCATCATTTTAACTGACAATTGCGCGGTGGTGCCACGTTGTACCCAAACGAAATTTGCGTCCTTTTTTCCCCACAAATAGAGCTTTCTTTTGGTGGTATTTGATCCCCTCTGCGTAATTTCTGATCATCGCCATAAATAAAAAAATAGCGACAATTTTGCAAAAAAATCAGTTTTTCTTTCTTTTTGCTAAAATAGAAATCCAAAAAAATATATATAAAATTTTCATTTTTCATCGGTTTCGGCCGATTTATATTCTTCCTCATATTTTTGGTTAAAAAAATCGCAATCAGCGTTTATTGATTGGTTTGCGCAAAATTTGCCACGTTTACAGATGATGAGAATTAATTTCTGGGGTTTTTATTTTTTACTGGTAATGGCGGCGATATGCAATTTTTAGCGGTACTGTGGTATTGCAGCGGACATGTCGGACCATTTTGACACTTTTTTGGGACCATTTGCATTTATACAGCGATCAGTGCTATAAAAATGCACTGATTACTGTGTAAATGCCATTGAGAGTGAAGGGGTTAACCTGGAGGGGGCACTCTAAGGGTTAAATGTGTTCCCTGGGCGTGTTCTAACTGTATGGGGGCTGGGCTGGAAGGGGGAAGGGAGTGATCACGGCTTCAATATACAGGAAGCCTGTGATCACAGCCCTTCCCCCTCTGTCAGAACGGAGATCCATGTTTACATACACGGACCTCCGTTCTTTCACTGCGGGGGGCCATTGCGGGTAGGCGACGTCAGGTAACGGGGGTTTGCGATAACGAACCACTTTGCCACGGTCACGCTGCGGCAGGCGGTCGGCAAGTGGTTAAGAGAGACAGTTTCACTGCCTGTTTAAAGACTCGCCCTGGTATGATGACAACTACTCTAATAAAAATAGGGGCAAAAAGACACTTGAGGAGAATTGTGCTGTTTCCCCTCTTCCTTCGACACAGCTTGATCCCTGATGGGGTGTCTAGGGACGAGGAGCATCAGCGTATATCCTATACCCAACATAGAATGTTACTCATAATGCCTACCTATGCTTGATACATCACAATGTCACATACCTGGGTTTCATTGAGTGTCCTTACCTCATCTTAATGTAAGACAACTTATGTTCAAATGTACCCTTTAGTATTTGTATAAAAAACTCAATAAAGATAATTAAAAAAATAAAAAAAAAGAATGAAATACTGTTTTTTTTTGCAAAATTGTCGCTCTTCTTTTTTTTATAGTGGTGATCAGAAATGATGCAGAGGTGTTCAAATACCACCAAAAGAAAACTCTGTTTGTGGGAAAAAAGAATGCAAATTTAGTTTGGGTACAATGTTGCACAACTGCGCAATTGCCAGTTAAAGCAACGCAGTGCCAAATCGCAAAAAGTGCTCTGGTCCTATTCTGGGAAATCCTTCCGGGGCTGAAGTGGTTAAGCAAAAACGAATACACCGCAGTCGATTTTTAAGGAGATTTTGTGAGCACTGGCAATGGTGTTGATTTTTATTAATAGTAATGATACTACTGTTACCGCTGTTCAAATCAGGCTGTTCAGATACTATGTAGAATCACAAGGGTTTTACTTTATACATACCAGTTTTAATTTTTTTAAATTAAAGAGATCATTGTACCTAAAGATTTAACTACCATACATTGTACTCAGTACTGGAAATACAAATTTAAATCTATGTGCAGCCAAACAACAAATGAATAATACATAGAATGTGTTAAACCTCCAGGGTCCAGAGCAATTTTCACATTTTCGGACTGTGTCATTCCCATAAAAATTAACAGCTTATGTGAGTTTGTATGATTTTGTTTTGGGGCCTTTGGGTGATATGTTGCATCAATACAGCTGTATTTATTCATGTTTTATAGTAGAATCTATCAGAGAATATTCAGATAGTAGAATCCATCAGAAAATATTTATAAAAATAATACCTACTGTAGGTTTAGGCGTAGTAAAATACGCTCAAATTACCCAGAACAATAGTTTTTTTCTTTAGTTGCTGAATGTGAGTGCTTATTGCAGTAATTAAAAAATACATTATTTTTGTTATTTTATGGCACTGGACTTCCACAAGTCAAGAAGAACAAATCCTATAACATCACAACAGAAATTAATCTCTGACTAGGTAGGTCAGTGTGTCATCCTAACACCTTTTCAGTTCCATTTAAAGTCTTTACTAATTTGCCAGGAAAAAAATAGCCCCAGATGGTTCTTGTTATTTGAATCACGTTCAGTCTGTTAATTTAAAATAGTCACCCACAGAAGGTTTTTATTTCAAATTATATCCTTAACTTTTATCCATATGAAGGTGGTATTCTCCACAGTTGGAAGGCCATTACTTTCTCCTCCAATTCACAAATCCTCCTGAAAGAAATCAATGCAATAAATAATGCGCCTTATCGTAAGGTGGTTCTATCAATCAAGAATTGTGCTAATCTAACTGTGCTAATCTAACAATAATCATTGTTATTGTGTTTTATTGTTAACATCATTTGAAAGCTTTTGTCAAATAAGTTTTTGTAAGTGAGTTAAACTTATTTTTTTCAACACAGAAACATTGAGTAAATATAGTAAATTCTATCCACTATTCACCTACAGTTAAAGAATGTTTCATTAAAATTTACCTTTGGTGAGTTCTAATTAATTAAGTTTTTAATAAATTGAAAAACAAGTATTTTAAAAGCAACTAATGTAATTACCTGAATCTGACTTTGCATGTGCTTCCTGTAAAGCAGCACTGAAGCTGGCCATACAATAGCTGATTTTCAAACAAACATTCGTAAGAATATTTGTAGAAACATTTGAACATTCGATGACTTAACAATTGTCACTCAAAAGTACTTAACAATTCAATTTGCCTTGCTTCATTTGCATTTCCAAAATGAAAATCATTTAGGCCAGCCATACATGGTTCGACTCGTACCATTAGTGGGCGGGCTGAATGTACCAAGGTGATAGCTGCTATAGTGCTATAGCCGCTAGCGATAATCACTGTTTTCCTCTGGCTGGGGCGGCTTCCCCTGACCGCTAACACCTACCTCCCCCCCCCCCCGGAGAAGATAATTGCTCAGCAGGAGGGATTCCCCTAGCAACACTCTGGGGTAATGGGAGAATCGTGCAAATTTCTTTCCTGCAACGCGTGGTTGAAGGCAAGAAATCTCACCATCAATTGCTTGCCTTACACTGTTGAAAATTTGTTTATTTGAGAAAAATTTTCCATCCTGTTCAATCAAATTTTCTTGTCACTACAGTCAAAACCAAGCGTTGATTTTACCCCACTAATAATTAGGAAATCAAACAAACAAAACATTTTCAATGGCATTCTACTAATGTATGACCAGCTTTAAAAGGAGGGTGGCACTAAACCTGCCCATACATGGATTGAAACTCCGTTAGTTCAGCAGGGACTGGGCAAATTTCAATCCATGTATGGGTGGGCTGATTATACAGAAGTAGAGTTGAGCGAACCTCTGGAAGTTCGGGTTCTGCTGGTCCGTCCGAACTTCGGGACAAAGTCCGGGTCCGGGCGGAACCCGAACGATCGCACGGACAACGAACCCCATTGAAATCAATGGGGACCCGAACTTTTATGCACAAAAATGGCTGTAACAAAGTCCTGGAAAGCCCTAGAGGGCTGCAAAAGGAAGTAAAATGGGGGTAAGGGTAGGGCAAGTGCCCTACAAAAAAATGGGGACAGGGAAATAACTGTAAATATTTTTAAAAAAATAAAAACATAAAAAAAGCAAAAATGGAGGTGAATGTGGATCATCTTCAAACTGTGTCTGAAAAGTATTAATTAACGGTAGAAGCCATATAACTGTTCTAAAATCATCTTCAAACTAGGGCAAGTGCCCTACAAATAAATGGGGATAGGGAAAATAAATTAAAATCAAGTAAAAA
>BLSH010247668.1:794598-868682 GCA_018402905.1 Glandirana rugosa
AGTCTGTCGAGCCAACGTTCTTCAGCTAGTTATCAAACTTTAGACATATCACAACTCGCTTGGGCCTGACATTGCAAGCCCAGGCATGGCTTGAAATCCCACAGGCACCGTGCCTGGGCCTGGGCCTGTAAAGTTTTTAGCAAGCCCAAGCCAGGCCCCATATCTGTCCTCAGAGCAACAGCACAGACAGCAGTAGTAAAGTAATCTATCTCAGGATGCAGGATCAGGTCTTAAAATGTCTCAAATCTGTCCCTCACGCAGTCAGCCACCTCTCCCTACACTAACCCAAGGAGCATGTGACTGCAGCACTGTGACTCCAGCTTATAAAGAGGCTGGGTCACATGATGCACCGGCCAATCACAGCCATGCCATTAGTAGGCATGGCTGTGATGGCTTCTAAGGGCAAACCAGTGAAACGCTTGTTGATTGGCTGCCCTGCAGCTTCTCAACACGTGGAGTAAAATAGCAGAACCCCGGACCGAACCCGAACGATTTTTGAAATGTCCGGGTCCGGGTCCGTGCCACGGACACCCTAAAGTTCGGTACGGACCCGAACGTTACAGTCCGGGTTCGCTCAACACTATACAGATTTCAAACTATTGATCGACTTCTTGCAACCGAGCTGTCTGAAATTTTCTGTACAATCAGCAAAGATATCAAAGTCATCAAAGTGGCAATGCTGATCAGTGTATTCTGATGGTGGGGAAGTCTCCCAGCAGGAATGATTCTCCCATCCACATCAAATGTGTGGATGAGGGAAACGGGTCATGTTTTTTTCTATTCAACTTGGTGGTTGAACAAAAAAGGTTACTAATGTATGGGCTGCCTAAGGGTCATTCAGACTCTTCTGTTAACATGTGCTGACAGGAGGAGAGAACAAAGTGAGAAGAGGGATGGGATCATTGGGGTGCTGTTGCTCTTTTACCGTCCAATCACAGGCTTATAGCAGGGAGCTAACCAGGCTGTATTGCTTGAATACAGTGGAAAAAAGTCAGCTAATAAACCTGGATTTACTGTCTGTATAAATCTCAGGGCTGGAAGAACAGAAATACAAATCCTTTTGCAGATTAAGAATATGTCTTTCAACTCTGCATTGTTTAATTTTAAATGTATCCATATATGCTGAGTTAAAAGAACATATCTTATTTATTCAAAATGTGAGAAATCTCTCTTGTCAATTTTTTTGTTAAGCAAAAAGACAATTTAAAACCAAAACTTAAAAAACTGGATTCACGATGGATAAGTACTTCATTCTTATCTAAGTACCTTATTTTAGAAATCTGCTCCAATACATAGCATGAAAGAGCCATGACCACAGTCATCACAGTCAATATGATAATTTCATAACATCGCAGTAATCTCAAATGCAAGCCTGTAGAAGTTGAAATATACTCATGCTGGTAACAACATCAATGTCTTTTTCACCTTAGTAATTCTATTTAAATAGAATTTGTTATTTACATTTCACACCTAAATCCACCTTTTGATTATAATTACTTTTCCAATTTTTCATTGTTCCATTGGACTTATTAATTAAAATGTTTTTTTATAGCCCAAACTTTTTTTGGCAGATAGAATAGGAAAAGGTAAACCCCACTAGGTAAATGTATGCCATTTGTGTAGTGCTGGGGTATTTCCCTTTACTTCTTGTCCTGGAGATATAACAGGAAATAAGAGAAAATCTCCCCATGGTGAGGAAATTCCCATCTTAGACAGATTTCCCCATCTTAAACAGATTTCACCAGAATATGTGTCTGCATTGGATGATTTACCCTCACCTCTTGCTCTGGTGAAAAGGGCACATTCATATCTCCATACTTTGGTGATTTGCATTGATGTTAAAACATCCAATGCAAAACAACATGCCTTGAGGTGCAATTGAAAATAAAGGACACTCCTCAACCTGCTTTCATGGTTGTGGAGGTTCTGAAGCCCATCACCATATTTGGTAGACTTTTCCACTGGTTGTGGCTTTCTGGTCTGAAATATTTCAAATTCTTTCTCAGTTATTTAGTCTTGCTATCCAACTGGATCCTCAAGTCGCTTTGTTAAACGTAAGCCCTCTGGAACTGATCAGGGTTCAATTTAAACTTTAGCTTCAAATCACCACATATTCTAAGCAAACAATTGCCAGAGTTTGAAAAACACCTGTGCTTTGCCTCCTTGTAACCATGCATATGGTTACCCAGGCAATGATACATGCAAAGATTGAAGATTTTGGAGCCTTGACACTTTGGTGGCAAGCCATGTGGCATTTCCCGTAATAGACACTGTGGCCTCACCCATCTTCCTTACCCCTTTCTTGCTTTTTTGTATTCTCTACTTACAGTCTGAGCCCTAATCTAAAGTTGCTTTCTTCCTTTCTTTACTTTGTTCTCCAAGGTCTCTACTCTTTGATCAATTGTATAAAGTAGGTTAGTTTCTATGTGTCGCTGGTACTGTTGTAACACAGAGTTATCCTTTATTCCAGTAATGCACTTGTCCTCCCTGTGTGGCAGTTGTGGACATTTTTATTTTGATATTGCTCATTCCTTTATTCTGTTTTCAAAACCTTTGATAAAACCTATTGAAAAAGAAAATAAATTGCACCACAATGTGCTTACATATGTAATGTCCATTGTTGAGCATTGTGGTAATCTGCCTTACCACAAAGCACCAAAATGGACAGGTATGAGTGGACCCTAAAATTGTGGATTTTCCCTTACTTTCTCTCTCAGTGGCAATGATCACCAGGGCAAAGACAGAGGGGTTAATCTTCCAAGCAGGGGCACAGACAGCAATAAAAACTGTAGGGCTAACCCCTTCACTCTATACAAAACTAAATAAACATTTTCCCTTTGCATACATTTTTATGACAAAGGTTATGTAGAACACCAATCATATAACCAAATAACAAGCAAGATGTATATGCCTAAAGTTTCTAATTGTTCCCATAAACCAAAAAATATATATGATAAGACACTATAGATGCAAAATTCATGCAATTACATTTATACAGAGTGGCAATTATGGGGACCTTTACTTTATCACACCCTCCTTTTTTTTCTAGCTGCAGCAAAAAGTGATAATGAAACACCACAATTGTTTTGCTGATTTGGGTCCCATTGTCCATAGCTGTTTACATTCAACTTCTAATGATGCCAAAGTAATTAACATTACTGTGTGTGTTGTGGAACACAAATGTAGAGTTTATTGCTAAGCAGGTCACAATGTGCATTCACTTTTTTTTATGTGGGTGTTCTCTGGGGTTTTTTTAAGTTTTCTTCCATAGTCCAAAGCAAACGTGTGTACTTTAACTGTATAAAAGAAATCTACTGGCTCAGATTACAGTAATTAGGAATGTCATTCATACATTCTTTAGAAATGTATATGTTTAAAAATGTTTTAAAATTGTGTTGTTTTTCCTTTAATTATTTTAGATACGGTCACTGTATTCTTATCAAATATTATTAGTATACTCAATTTGAGGATTTATTTTATGGACCCCTTCAAGGAGTGAACAATTCTCTGTATGCCACATATCACTCTCTGACAGATTTTATCAGAAGGGAAAACAGGTATAAAGTGCAGGCAGATAACAGGAGAGATTGGGGTAGGGAGCTCATGAGGATGGGATAAGCTCTGGAGAAGTCCTTAGGAGGTGACAAGGGTGCTAGACAGCAGGAGGTCTTGGAGCTTGCAAAATATTTTGAGATAAGGTTGGTAATGAAGATCAGGACAGAGTTGTAAATGGTGTTGTAGGTTGTTGATTATATTTTGAGCAGAAGCCAGCGGGGGATTGCTAGAGTGAGGTGGCTAACACTGAATAGTTGATAGGGTGGACGAATCTGGCAGCAGCATTTATGATAGACTGGAGGGGGGACAGGCTGTGTAAAGGTAGGTTAACAAAGAGAAAGTTGCAACAGTCAAGGTGAGAGATGACAAAGGAGTGAACTAACGTTGTGGTGCTGATAGTAATGAAGAGGTATATGTTAAAAATGCACGTAGGTTAAGGTGCCAAGATTTGGAAAGCGATTGGATGTGGGGTTGACCACTAGTGGAAAACACACACACTACTGTTTACTGTGGGGCCACAGCAAGTGAAGTGAGACTTCCTGGATCCTTCTAGCAATCATCACTCAGAGGACAGAATGGCAACTCCAACCAGAAATACAGACTCGAAACAAAAGTCAATGTGTGTATTTTTCTCTAGGATAAAATAAATCCATTTTGTAGCACAAGAGGTGAACCACTTTAAAACCACCACCAAACTGAAGAAGTTTTGTAGGAGGACGAGCTGCAGGCAGGGAACACAAGTAATCATTCATCCATCAATATTTTGATCTATTAACTAAACATGCACCAACTTCCTCACCAATCCAACACACCTCTTTTCGTTAGTCTTCAATCCCACCTCTTCCAAAGGACCATGTATTCAAACCTTCTGTCAGGTAGTCAATGCAGATATCCTTCGCTTATGTCACCATAATCCTTGCATTTCTCCTTCATCCTCCAACATCACCCAGTCGGAACATACTGTCCGTAGCAATCTCACAAAAACTTGCAACTTAATCATAAGATCTGCAGATAAAGGAGGTGGCTTGGTGGTTCGAAACAAGTCTGACTACCTTAAGGAATCCACCCGGTTACTTTTAGACACCGACACCAAGTTGTCCCAAGACCTCCTCCCTAGGTTCATCACAGAAGCGCATGACATAATCGACAGGGCTTCAACAGAGGGGATCATAGACAAATTAGTAACATCATTTCCCAAATACCACTTCTACTATAGACCTTACTTTTACCATTTGCCAAAAATTCATAAATGTCCCGTACACCCACCTGGTAGACCTATTGTGGCAGTGATGGAAAGCATCACCAGCTACTTCTACATTGACCACTTTTTACAGCCGTTAGCTCAAAACCTCCCCTCTTACATCAAAGATGGTATACACCTGCTGCAAACCCTCAAAAATATACCTGGGAACCATCTTATTTGTGGCTCTCCTTGGATGTGGCCTCACTGTACACATCCATACCCCACAAAATTGGTCTATGAGCAATGCAACATTTCCTAAATGATGATCCCATGCTGAGCACACATCAATCCCACTTTATCCTAGAAGCTACCAACTTTTGCCTGACCCACAAATACTTCGAATTTGACGTAGAGTTCTACCTACAGACCCATGGTACAGCTATGGGGACAAATTTTTCCCCCAGCTATGCTAACCTTACCATGAGTCTGTGGGAGAACCATTATGTGTGGCAAAATAACCCCTTCTCCTCACACTTGGTCTACTACGGGTGATATAGTGATGACATGGTCATCATTTTGGATGGCCCTAGGTCCACAGTTGACCAATTCGTGACACACTGCAATACCAATGATATGGGCCTCTCATTCACATCAGTATGTGATGAGAACTCCCTAGCTTTCCTAGATCTGCTATTGAGTCACGATAAAGGTACCATTCAAACCCAAAATTACAACAAACCCACTGCTGGTAATTCTTATCTGCATTATAACAGCTGCCATCATCCACGCTGGGTAAAAAACTTCCCCAAAAGTCAATATTGCTGCCTCAAACATAACTGTACCAGATAAGAGGACTTTGACACTGACGGCCAGTTATTAACGAAAACATTTCTAGATAAGGGCTACCCACCCACCCTCATAGATAAGGCCTTCACTTTCTATAAACAGAACCCCGCAACAGCCAACAGACAATGCTTTACCTCTCAACTATCACAACCTCTGAGATTCACTACCATGTTTCACACCAAGTTCAGGGATATGGAACACATATTCCAGAAACATTGGTCTATCTTACAAGAGGACCCACACCTCAAGTCAACAATTACAGCTCAACCTCTCATTTCCTACAGACGTGCTAGGAACCTCAGAACTCGGATTGCACCCAGCAAAATTAAACCAGTATCCACCACTGTCAGTGCTCCGCTTAAGGTTGTCAATATTCAGGGCATGTATCAATACCTCAAGGCCCTATGCTTGACTTGTCCACATGTCATCCATAGACAAAAAAAATTCCACTCAAAAGGAAAAAGCTATCCCATTGCTGAGTTTTACACATGTTCTTCCGAGCTCATAGTGTATTGCTTGTCTTGCCTCTGCGGCCTACCCTATGTAGGCCATACCATCTGTCCACTACACAAAATATTTGGGGAACACAGGCGGCTAGTAGATGCCGGTTCAGACCAGCACAGTGCCCCAAACATTTTCTCACTCACCACGAACATTCCTCCCAGGGCCTTAAAGTTTGGGTCATTGAGGCTATGCCTAAACATCTTCATGCAGCTGAAAGATTCAGACGCCTGTCTGCCCGAGAATCTTACTGGATATACTGACTGGATACCTTGGCGCCGGGTGGGTTGAATGAGTAACTAGAGATCAACCCTCTACTTTAATTACCTGAACCACAAGCCGCCAAACAATGTTATCAACAATCCATTTATTGTCAACACTAATCCCCAGGTCTGTTTCTCCATTTTGTTTCTGTACAAACTTGTTTTATACTAACTATCTAGCTAACATGGGTTACCGCTAATCACCTCTGACCAAGGGCCCTAACAGCCTTAGTCCTTGTCCCGTTACTATGCTATAGCAAGTACATCTAGTACTAACCACCCCCTGCTTCCCTACTCTGTAGAGTCCATCAACATTCCTCTTTGTTCCTCCTCTTCTTTATCTACCCCCCCCCCCTTTTTTTCCAGATTTCAGTTTCATCACATTCCTCTTCAATATGTTTTTTTATATATGTATTGTTTTTATGTTCATCATTACTTTTATTTTTATTCTTATCATTTTTTTTCTCTCAATTCTCAGTTCCACCCTTATTGCTCATTCTTAATTTTATCCTCAGGTTTATCAATTCATATGTTCACATTATATTCCCCATTGTTCTTTACATTTTCCCTTCCCTCCTTAGTCTTCCCCTTCTCTGCTATATATTATTTCTCAGTCTACCCCCCATGATAGTATCCCCCCTTTTTTCTTTTTCCTTTTCATCCCCCCCTTTTTTCCCCTCACCTCCCCATCACTGCTTGCTGGTCTCCCAACAATTTCCCTTAGTGTGACATCACTTTATATACCCTATTATCTTTTATATACCAAATAATTTTTATTGTTTTTTACATACCCTGTTTTTTTATATACCCTTTTTATACCTTGTCTTGTGATACCATGATTTACGTATTTAAATCTGATATGAGGGGTTACTCTGTGCCCAAGATCGTTCCATCCCCTGTGCTGTTGTACACCTTGGTAGCACTGTTCTATACTGGGTGGATATCAAGGCACGGTCCAGACACGACTAGTTGTCTTATACAAGTCACTCCAAATATGGCCGCTTCCATTGCCCGATGAAGGAGCATGAATGCTCTGAATGCGAGCACCTCCCACTCCACCTGTCACCCGGATGTGATGTCAGTGGTGGCGTCTGAGTCTATCTGAGTCACTGGAAGCTCTGGGAGCCACAGCACAGCCAGAATGTACGGTCACTTGTGTTTCCCACCTGCAGCTTGTCCTCCTGAGGAGTGGATGAACCACTATACAAGGCTATATCATTACATGCCCTGACAATGCTTTTGTCTTGTGAGTTGCCATTTGTCTTTTTAATAAAGGTCATTTTATGCTGCTGCACTTGGATGGCGCTGCTCTCCTTCTGTTCTATATCCACAAAGAGTTCTTTCTAGCTTTCATCAGAGCCTGCAGCCTTCCAAAGCCAGCATTCCACCCTCTGAAGCTCCAACTATTCCTGAACTGTTTCATGGACTGTCCACTCATGATCCAGTCATGATAATAAGCTCTAGTCTCTACTCATATTCTCCCCACCCGGCTTATAGTGCACACATGATTTCATGTGTTTTTGTTTTGTCCTTGACTAAACAGAAGTTGGCAACTGACCAGATAAAGAGACTCCAAATCATAGAGGTCAGCCAACACATGAAAGCCTGTGGCACTTGAGCTTCAATGATCATAAAACATCCCATAAATAAACACTTCTGTCAGCAGATTACTATCCAAAATAGAAAGCAAAACCTTCAGGTGCAGTAAAAGACTAAGGAATAAAATATACACAAAAACATATAATAAAAGCTAGTCAAAACTTACAGAGAATACTGTCACTCAATCAGAGATGATAGTGTGTGTTGTCAGTGCTTGAGCTCTACCCAAAGAATTTTGTTCAAGAGGATGTCTAATAGGAGGTCAGTTTTTATAGAGTGTTGTGGGTAAAAGCCAGACTGTACAGGATCATCAAGGTTTTTATCAATGAGGTAGCACCTCAGGTTGCTGTAGACTAAAGCTGGCCATACATTATATCATTTTCTTATTCAATTTCCTTTATATTTACCTTCAACTATGTTATGCAAGGGCCTTCCTGATTGCATACAAATTGAAAGTGTTTAGGTTTGACCTCATATTATATGGTTTTGGTATCTCTAAAGGAAAATAGTAATAGACGATTGTATAATGTGTGGCAGAGGTGTAGCTTGAAGGTTGTGGGCCCCGATACAAAAGTTGACCTAGGCCCCCCCCACTACCACCCACCACTTCCACCATGCGTGCAGATACACCCACCGCATGGCAGGATATTCAAAGTTGGTTGAGTTTTGAGTTCTCAGAGTTCCTCTTTACATTAGAGGACAGGGATCACCACTGGAGAATCAGAGGACTTGGTCAGAGGTCACTTGGCAGAGCTCCTTTTTCATCCCCGCACTGTATACAGCTCCTCACCCCCACACTACACAGGGCTGAAATCACATTCCTTTACACACAGTCTGTCAGCCCTCACAGGGTGTATCTGGCTTTTATGTTGCTGTTCTGACCTATGAAATTCCCTGGTCGGAATGGCAGTGTAGTTGCAGTAGGCTGATACACCCTGTGCAGATCGTGGCTGACCGGCTGTGTTGTAAAGGAATGTGATTTCAGCCCTGCGGAGGAAGAGCTGTATAGAGCCTGTAATGGGAAAAGAGTTCAGTAGCCGGGCATAGCATCCAGGGTGGAGGGGGTGGTCAAGGGGCTTTGGGGGGGGCACAACTTAGATCTGGGGGGGTGAAGCCATGTGACACAAAATCTGGAGCCTGCAGCCCCTCAGGGGCACCTCAGGAGGTGTTAAGGGATTTGTTTTAGCAATTTCTGTAGGTTTCTCTGTCAGTGTTGGCAGGTGTTGGGGAAGGTCACCTCCCGGAGGTGTGTGTCTTTTCCCCAGTTGTCAGGAAAGTGGGGAAAGTGGACATCCCCGGGGGGGTACAGAGAATCCCAGCTAGTGACTAATAGACACTGAGGGTCATGCACCTGATGGTGGAGTCTGGTTTATGCAGGGAGCAACCTCTCTTATGACCCTGATTCCGGAATCCCTGGTAGTGCAAACAGGGAGCTCGAGAGTACAGGAAGGCACGAGGGCTTGGATGAGTAGTGGTGCAAGCGTGGAGGGTTCCTCTGGAGCTCGTGCTTGGAAGGTAGCGTAGTGGTTCAGTCTGGGTTGGCAACAGGTGGGCAGTGTGGTACAAGTGGAGCAGGCAAGAGAGTGGTCAGGTGCAGGCTGGGCCGTCAACAGGCTGGCAGTGAGGTACACAGGGATGAGACAGGAGAATGATCGTAGATAAGCCGAGGTCAGTGCAGGCAGAAGACAACGGGAACAGGAGACAAGCCGGGGTCACAGCAACAGCAACTTCAGGAAACACACTACTGTAGGCACGGGTAACGCTATAGAATGGACAGCACTGGCTGCTGGGTGTTGTTAGCCTAAATAGAGCCGCTTGGCGCCGTTTAAGGTGAGTGTGCGCACGCAAACGCTCAAGGGCACGCGCATAGGCGCACAGATGCCAAAAAATAGCATCCATTTCCTAACATTGCCCCCCCAAGGGGCAGCCTCCGGATGCCCAGACGGGCCATCTTCTCTGGATGATCCCACTTGAATATCCTGACCAGTCTTTCAGCATGTATATTGCTCTCCAACTCCCAAGAATTTTCTTCAGGGCCGTAAGCCTTCCATTTGATTAAATATTGGATGCGGTTACCCCTCTTTCTGCAGTCCATAATAGCTTCCACCTCATATTCCTCCTCTCCATTCACTAGGACTGGCTCCGGTGGTTTAGTCTTTCTGCCTGGAAAATGGGCTGGGGTTGCAGGTTTTAGCAAGGTTACATGGAATACAGGGTGAATATTTAAAGACAGAGGTAACTATAGTTTATAGGCCACCCTTTTGATCTTCCTCTTGATTGGGAACAGCCCCATAAATCCAGGGCCCAACTTCCTAGTAGGGCAAGCCAACTGCAGGTTTGTGGTTGCCAACCAGACTCGTTCACCAGGTTCCAGATTCAGCTTACCCCGCCTTTTCTTGTCGTAGACCTCCTTGTTATGCTCCTGGGTCCTAGACCTTGTCTCTTGTAGTAACTTACAATTCTCCTTGAAAAAGTCCATCGTCCTCTGAACAGCTGGTACTGGGCTTTCGGGAATTGGATTAGGTAGGAAGGACGGGTGGAACCCATAGTTTGCGAAGATTGGAGACTGGTTGGTAGCTGAGTGGACCGTATTATTATACGTGAATTTGGCTACTGGAAGTAGCTGGACCTAGTTATTTTGAGAGAAGGTGGAGAAGCAGCACAGGTACTGTTCCAATGTTTGATTAGTCCGCTCGGTCTGACCATTAGTCTGTGGGTGTTAGGCCAAGGAGAGAGATAGTTCAATGTCTAAAGAGGAACACACGGCCTTCCAGAACCTGGAGGTGAACTGGGTTCCACGGTCGGATATAATATTTGGGTGGGTGTGCCTTTTAAGGGAAGAAAATATGCCATCTTCGTGAGCTGATCCACTATTACGAAAATAGCTGAGTAGCCCTCTTCCACGATGAAGTCTATGGAGATCATGGTCCAAGGCTTTTCTGGTACTGTGACGGGGTTGAGTAGCCCCCATGATTTGGCTTTGTTGCCCTTGTGTTGGGCACAGGTAGGACAGGCACCAATGTACTTTTGCAGTCGGCATCTACTTGTGGCCACCAGAAAGTACACTGGAGAAGATCTGATGTCTTGCGAACACCGAAGTGACCCACTAGCTTGTGTTCATGGCAAAGTTCCAAGAGTGATAGTTCCTCAGGTATGAAAATTTTGCCACTGTACCACAGTAAGCCCCCTTTCTTCTGTAGTTTGGAATTGATGATATTGGTAGCTTTGCCAACAGCCCGTTGGATGCGGGAAAACAGGTCTTCCTGGGTGAGGAGAAAGTTTCCGGGTGAGAGGATGGTATCTGGGCATGTAGGAGTCTCTGGGGTTGATTTACTAAAGCTTGAAAGTGCAATATTTGGTGCAGCTCCACACAGCAACCAATCAGCTTCAAGGTTTTATTGTCAAAGCTTGATTGAACAAGCTGAGGTTAGAAGCTGATTGGCTAGCATGCATAGCTGCACCCGTTTTTGCACTCTCCAGCTTTAGTAAATCAACCCCTCTGTGTCACTAAACATATGGAACAAAGCATTGAAAAGAAGAGTGCCCACCGGGCCTGACAGGGTTTTAGTCTTTTAGCTGTCCTCAAATACTCAAGGTTTTTGTGGTCTGTGTATATGAGGATGTGGTGTGCAGCTCCTCGAGCAGATAGCGCCACTCCTCGAGAGCAGACTTGATAGCCAAGAGGTCCCGGTCCCCAACGTCGTAGTTCTTCTCCAGGTCTTTCAGTTTCTGTGAGAAGAACGCCACGGGGTGGAGAAGAGCCTTAGCACCCTGTCTTTGCGAGAGCACTGCTCCTACGGCAGTTTCAGAGGCATCCACTACTAGGACATAAGGTAACACGGGGTCAGGGTGTTTCAACACAGGGGCAGACGTAAAAAGTTCTTTCAAAGTCTCAAAGACTGCCTGTACCTCAGGGGTCCATCGGAACCTGGTGTTCATCTTGGTCAGCCGGGTGATCGGAGTGATAATGGCTGAGAACCCTTTGATAAATTTGTAATAACAAAAATTGCAAAGCCAACGAACCGCTGAACACCTTTCTTGTCCACCGGGGCCGGCCAGTCTACAATGGCAGAGACCTTCTGTGGGTCCATTGTGATTCCGGGGGTCGAAATGACCAAGCCCAGGAATGGGATGCTTTGGCACTCGAAGATACACTTCTCAGCGTTGGCATAGAGTCCATGTTGCCTGAGACGACCCAGGACTTTAGCAACATGTTGACAGTGGGCATCTAAAGAGGAGGAGAATATGAGGATGTTGTCTAGATAGATAATGACAAACTGATCCAGATAGTCCCTGAAGATGTCATTCACAAAATGCTGGAATGTGGCGGTGCGTTGCAGAACCCGAAGGGAATCACCAAATATTCAAAATGCCTGAATCGTGGATGGAAGGCAGTTTTCCACTCATCTCCTTCTCTTATTCGGACAAGATTGTAGGCTCCTCGGAGATCCAGTTTTGTGAAGACAGTGGCTGCCCTGAGTCGTTGGAAAAGTTTGGGTTTAATTTCCTATAGTCAATGTGGGGCCGCAGAATGTGATCTTTCTTTTCCACAAAAAAATCTACTGAGCTGGACATAACCAGCTCTTGAGGGAGTCTATGCCACATTTTCACAGCTCTTACTTTAAAGAAACCTTTCCGTATTTGGAGATCAAATATATTTTCCTCCAGACATATATTAGCGTTCCCCTGCTGGGGATGTGGATGGGCGGATGAAGCCCTTTTTGAGATTATCGTCAGTGTTGAGAGTTCCACCTCAGTCAGTGGGAAAATCCGCCCAAAGGGCACTTCCTCTCCGGGGAGGAGCTCAATAGGGCAGTCTTAGTGCCTATGGGGTGGCAGGCATTCTGCCCCCTTCTTGCTAAATATGTCCAGATAGGTGTGATAAACGGGCGGAACGGCCTTGATGGAGTCAGGATCCGGGTCGGCATCAAGGCATAGCAGGGCTGTAGGGCCAACAGTGTTGCTGGCAGTAGGTTGAAGAAAATCTGATCTCCCCTGTGGCCCAATTGATGAAGGGGTTGTGAGCCTGGAGCCAGGGTAGTCAAAGGATGATGGGGAATAGAGGTGACGCGATGGCGTCAAGGTGCAGGAGTTCTTTATGTCCATCTGCAGTAGAAGCAGGTAGGGGAACAGTTTCGTGGGTGACAACACCTGACTTAATGGCCGTTCCATCTGCAAGACTGACTATCATCCCCTGGGCCTTTGGTTGCAGAGGGATTAGGTGTTGGGCAGCATATGTCTGATCCACAAAAAAACTGCAGGCACCCAAATCAATAGTTGCGGTGACTAAGATACTCCTTCCTGGTAGCTGGAGAGTGATGGGGAGAGCGAGGTGAGAAGAAGAGATTTTTGGCAGACTGGGAGTACTTGTAGGCTTAGCGGTATAGCCCTTACGGTTCTTGGCCGGACAAGACCTGACATAGTGCCCGGGACCTCCACAGTAGAGGCAGAGGTCCTGGTTCCGGCGGTGCTGTTTCTCTTCGGGGGTAACGATGGACAAAGAAGCCCCAGCTGCCTGGGCTCGGGCTTATCCGGAGTAGCTGAAGGAGGAACAGCAACCGGTGGTGCTGGACTGTGGAACTGGGGTAGCATCCCTTGGAAGCTTGGAGACCCTGCGGATCTCTCTGCTCTGAGCTCCCTGAGGTGCCAGTCTATCTGAATGGCCAGTTTAATAAGAGCACCCAGGGATTGGGGGACCCCGACACTGGCCAACTCATCCTTCAGGGATTCTGATAACCCCAGCCAGAACTGGTGACACAGGGCTGCGTCGTCACAATTTGTATCAGCACTCCAGCGCCTAAATTCAGACACATAGTCTTCAACGGAAAGACGGCCCTGCTGGAGGTCATGCAACGTAGCCTCTGCGGTGGCAGCCTGATGGGGGTCCTCATAAAGCTGAGCAGAGGCGTGGGGAAACAGGGCAAGGCTGGACACGGCTGGTGCTCTCTGTTCTAGGAAACGGTGGGCCCATGCTTGGGGTTCTCCTTGCAGGAGAGAGATCATGACACCCACCTTTGTAGCTTCCAATGCAAACATATGTGGCTGGAGGGAGAAGTATAACTCACAGGCGTTCCTGAGCGCACAGAACTTGCTGCGGTCTCCTGAGAACTGTTCTGGCAAACCTATTGTTCTCTGCATGACCTATTGGCTTGCTCATGGACTTTGCTGCTGTTCTCCTGTGTTGACCCCTGGCTTGCCTCCTGGACTCTGCTCTTCTGTGATTAACCTTCTGTGTATGACCCCGGCTCGTCCTTCTGACCACCCTGTTCTGGTTATCGGCTCCACCTGCAGCTCTGACATACGCCACAGCCCAGCGCTGACTGCTGTTCCAGTAGTTCGGATCAAGTCTACGCCTGCAGTTGGTAACCCGTGCTTCTCTACGCACCATACCTCCTGTGTCACCTTCAGGGGTATTTCTCTTGGCATTTCGGCTTCAGGATCAGGTAAGTGACAGTATGATCCAGCCATGTCAGAAGCCGACAGAGGGGGCTCCCCACTTGACGCCCTATGTCAGCAAGTTACGGCCTTGACCCAAGCGGTCCAGCGGCTACAAGAGGGGTACTTCCAGTTAGAGGGTTGCCTCCAGCACATGACTGTTACCTGATGCAATTGCACCCTCAACAAGCTCATCCACAGCTTAACCTCCACAAGTGAACCCTAAGACGCCTGTGCTCATCCCAGCTCCGGAACCCAGGGTGCCTACTCCTGAGTGATTTCTGGGCGATCAGAAGAAGTTCAAGGCCTTCAAGAATGCCTGTTTCTTGTACCTGGCCCTGCAATCAAGGACATTCTCCTCTGAGACTGTGAAAGTGGGATTCATTATTTCCCTGTTGTCCGAGGAACTCCAGGCCTGGGCACATAATCTGCTGGAGCAGAAGAGCCTCTCACTGGACTCTGTTGATGCTTTCTTTGAGGCTATGGCACAGCTATATGATGACCCCCAGCATACCATCACTGCTGAGGCGGTCTTGCATACCCTGCTCAAGGGCAAACGCCCTGTTGAAGATTATACAGACTTCTGGAGATGGTCTGCAGATACCGGGTGGAATGAGGCCGCTCTTAAATATCAATTCTGGCAGAGGCTCTCAGAGACACTTAAAGATGAGCTGGCCAGAGTTGAAACACCCACTACCTTGGAAAGCCTGATATAGCTATCCATCAAACTGGACAGACGCCTGCGGGAGCTATGGCCCGAACGACTGTGCACCTCTCCACCCACCTGGATGCTTCCCAAGGTCATCTCTGCTCATCCACCTGCTCCTGATCCAGTTACACCCTCAGCAGCTTCTGAAGGTGAACCAATGCAGCTGGGAGTGATCCACTCTCCACTCACCCCAGAAGAAAATGTCACGGTCCTGGTGGTGGAGTCTGGCGTGTGCAGGGAACAACCGCTCTTGCGCACCCGATTCAGGGGTCCCTGGTAGAGCAGACAGGGAGCCCGAGAGTGTGGGATGGCATGAGGGCTGGATGGTCACTGGTGGTGGTGTGAAACTCCAGGTAGTCGTGCAGGTCAGAAGAATGGTCGTTCAGGCTGGGTCGGCAACTAGCGGGCTGTGCAGTACAAGGGGTTCAGGCAGAGAGTGGTCAAGTCCAAGCAAGGTGTGTTAATAGGCTGGCAGCAGAAGTACAGAGAGTTCAGACAAACGGATGGTTGTGGATAGCCGGGGTCGGTGCAGGCAGATAATCAGTGGGTCAGGTCAAGCCAGGTCGGATCAGGAAAACAGGTAGCAACACAGGAGCAGGAATACAGGAACAGAGCTGGGGCTCACACGTACTCAGACGCTGTTGAACGGACAGCACTTGCTGACAGATGCAGGGGATTCAAATAGCGCTGTTTGGTGGAGTTTCCACACGTGAGCGCACACGGGCGCGCGCATCGGCACTAAAAGACTCAGACTGCCAATTTTCTCCTAACACTGCCCCCCCAAGGGGCAGCCTATGGATGCCCAGCTTGGCCAGCTTGGTCAGCTTGGCCGGGTTGCTGTCTTTGAAAGCTCGGATACAGTCGTCAGCATGGAGATTGGCTTCAGGCTCCCATGAGCTTTCCTCTGGGCCGTAACCCTTCCATTGCACGAGATACTGGATCCCTCTCCCCCTGTTCCTGCAGTCGAGTATTGACTCGACCTCAAATTCTTCTTCACCGTTGATTAAAACAGGAGCCGGGGGTGCGTTAGCTCTACTGGGGAAGGGGTCCGGGGTCACCGGTTTTAACAGTAACACATGGAACACCAGGTGTATCCGCAGTGAGGGGGGAAGTTATAGCTCGTAGGAGACCTGATTAATCTTTCTCTTGACAGAGAAGGGGCCGAGTTTCTTGGACGGACAAGACAATTTCAGATTCTTTGTAAATAACCAGGTCTTGTCGCCAGGTTGCAGATAAAGTTTGCCGCGTTTCCCTTTATCAAAGGCGGCCTTACTCCGCTCTTGCATTTTGGTGAGCGTCTCTTGTAGCAGCTTCCAGTTAGACTGTAAGAACTGAGAAGATTCCTGTACCGCTGGCACCGTGGTTTCGCCTGCTAGGCTGGGGAGCACAGTGGGGTGAAAGCCATAGTTGGCCCAGAAGGGAGATTGCTTCGTAGAGGAGTGTACGGAATTGTTGTAGGTGAATTCTGCCAAGGGGGGTAATGTGCACCAATCATTTTGGGAATAGGATGAGAAACAGCGGAGATACTGCTCTAGTGTTTGATTCGTCCTTTCCGTCTGGCCATTAGTTTGTGGATGGTAGGCCGTTGAGAATGAGAGATCGATTTCCAGGGCGGAACAGAAAGCTCTCCAGAAGCGCGAGGTGAACTGGACACCTCGAGCGGACACTATGTTGTCTGGAAGGCCCTGCAGCCGGACGACTTCCCTGATGAAGATTTCCAAAGTCTCCCTTGCAGTGGGTGAGCCATTTTTGTCAGGCGATCCACAACCACGAAGATTGTGGTATGTCCGTTAGCTGGGGGCAGCTCCACTATAAAGTCCATCGTAATTTTGGACCAGGGTCATTCGGGGATAGGCAGAGGTTTCAACAGCCCCCAAGCCTTGGTCTTGTCTGTCTTATTCCTAGCGCATGTAGGGCAGGAGTGGACCTAGGCCTGACAGTCCTCGGTGAGTGCTGGCCACCAAAAGGAGCGTAGCACCAGTTCTGTGTTTTTTTTGTGCCGAAGTGCCCGGCTAATTTGTGGTCGTGGCAGAGTTTTAAGATGACCAAGCGGAGTTTCTTGGGCACAACAATTTGGTTCTTGTGCCACCAGAGACCATTCTTCCAGGTCAGCCCTTGGCTAGGTGATCCAGAAGAGCAGGTTGAGGTTCTCCGAATCTGGGAGAGGAGGTCGTCCTGCGTGAGCAGGAAGTTTCGAGGTTGCAGAATAGTATCTGGAGAGGCAGGTGTTCCGGGTTCAGAGAACATGCGGGAAAGAGCATTGGGTTTCGTATTCTTCGCCCCGGGCCTGTAAGTCAGATGAAACTGCAATCTAGAAAAGAAAAGTGCCCAACGGGCTTGACGGGGCTTAAGTCTTTTGGCCGTCTGGAGATATTCCAGATTTTTATGATCCGTATAGTTCAGGATGGGGTGCAGAGCTCCCTCCAGTAGGTAGCGCCATTCTTCTAGAGCAGTCTATATAGCCAGCAACTCCCTGTCCCCCACGTCATAGTTCTTCTCCGGGGCAGAGAGTTTACGAGAGAAGAAAGCCACGGGGTGAAGGAGTGCCTTCGTTCCCTGCCTTTGGGAGAGGACTGCTCCCACAGCCATCTCGGAGGCGTCAACTTCCAGGACGTAGGGCAGAGTGGCATCTGGATGCTTAAGGATGGGCGCTGTTGTAAAGAGTTTCTTTAATTTTTGGAAGGCATTTTGAGCGTCAGAAAACCACTGAAACCGCTGACCCTGTTTAGTAAGCTGCGTGATGGGGGTGATGATGGCCGAGAATCCCCTGATGAATCTTCTGTAAAAGTTGGAGAACCCCAGGAAACGTTGGACCCCTTTTTTATCCACAGGTGCTGGCCAGTCAAGGATAGCGGTGACCTTTTGAGGGTCCATCGTAACCCCAGTAACCGACAAGATCAGTCCAAGGAAAGGGATACAGGAGCGCTCAAAGGCGCATTTCTCTGCCTTGGCATATAGCCTGTGTTGCCGCAGCCGGCTGAGGTCACAACAGACATGCTGGCAGTGCTCTTCCAGGGAAGAAGAAAAGATTAAGATGTCATCGAGATAGATGATAACAAAACAGTCCAGGTAATCTCAGAAGACATCATTGACCAGATGCTGGAATGTAGGGGGGGGCGTTACAGAGGCCGAAGGGCATGACGAGGTCCTCGTAGTGGCCAAAACGAGTCCGGAATGCTGTCTTCCACTAGTCACCCTCTCGGATGCGGATCAGGTTGTAAGCCCCCCGGAGATCCAACTTAGAGAACACGGTGGCCGACCCAAGCCTCTGAAAGAGTCCCGGCACCAGTGGAAGAGGGTATCGGTTTTTAACCGTGATTCGGTTCAAGTCCCTATAGTCAATACAAGGATGGAGGGTATGATCTTTCTACTCAACGAAGAAGATACCCGCCCCGGCAGGGGAAGTGGATGTCCGGATGAACCCCTTGGCCAGATTATCATCTAAATAGGCCTTGAGGGCCGACAGTTCAAGCTCTGACAGCGGATAGATGCAGCCAAAGGGGACCTCTGTTCCCGGAAGCAACTCAATGGGACAGTCGTAAGACCTGTGTGGTGGTAGTTGGTCTGCCCCCTTCTTGCTTAATACATCCAGGAACTTGTGGTAGACTGAAGGGACTGCTTGGCGGGTTTCCTGGTCAGGCTCAGAATCCAAGCTGAGAAGTGAAGGACCTACATCCGGAGGACCAGTCTATGTCAGGGCTATGCGCCCGGAGCCACGGAAACCCCAAGATGATGGGGAACAGAGGTAAGGAGATGACATCAAGGATGAGCAGTTCTTGGTGCCCCTCAGCTGTGGACACAGGAATAGGCTGGGTTTCCATGGTTACTATGCCGGACTTAATGGCCGTCCCGTCAGCCAGGTGGACAGTCATTTTATGCGCCTTGGGGCACAGGGGCATCTGGTGTAGCTGGGCGAAGGCCTGGTCCACGAAGCAGCTACACGCCCCGGAATCAATAATCGCCGGTACCTGGATGCACCCTCCGGGCAACTGCAAAGAGAGAAGAAGAGTCAAATGAGACATGTTACTGCTGACAGGGGTCGTCTTCAGGTTAGCCCGATGAGGCCACTTACCAGCTTTGGCAGGACAGGTCTGTACCATGTGTCTGGGTTCTCCACAATATAGACACAAGCTCAGAGCGCAGCATCGCTGTCTCTCTTCTGGGGTGAGAGACGGACGCAGAAGTCCAATCTGCATTAGTTCGGACGGGTCAACAGGTGCGGAAGTGGTAGGTGTGGGAGCAGTATGACTGGGAACCCGAGGCATCATCCACATCGGGCGAAGAGCGGGGGAAGTTCCCGTGACTCACTCAGCCCGGCGTTCCCAGAATCTCCGATCTATTTGGATTGCCAAGTTGATGAGAGCCTCCAGGTTCGCGGGCACCCTAACGTGAGCGAGCTCATCTTTTAGCGGCTCAGAAAGTCCAAGGCGAAATTGGTAGCAGAGTGCTGTGTCGTTCCACGCTGTGTCTGCACTCCAATGCCTGAACTCTGCTACATAGTCCTCAGCGGGACGTCGGCCCTGCTGCAGGGCGTGCAGGGTGGCCTCGGCTGTGGCTACAAGGTGGGGGTCCTGATACAATTTGGCCATGGGGTCAAAGAAGGCATCCAGGGTGGCTACTTCAGGCGCTCTCTGCTCCCAGAGTCGATGAGCCCAGGTCTGCGGTTCCCCCTGTAGCAGGGAGACTACCAGTCCCACTTTAGTGGCCTCCAGGGAAAAGGTGCGAGGCTGGAGACTGAAGTACAGCTCGCAGGAGCTGCAGAAGGCCCTGAACCTCCTCTGATCCCCCGAAAACCTGTCCGGGAGGGGGACCTTAGGCTCAGATGGCTGCTGCAGCTCCTCCTCCAGGTGCGGCAGGAACGGAGAGCTCCCGTACTTGCTCTTTCAGGCGATTTGTAGCCATCTTGCAAATTTTTCACCGCCTGTGTGAGGCCGGCCAAGTGGAGGCACAGTTCCTCTATAGCAGAGGGTGTTCCCTGCGCAGACTCGGACATGGCAGGGAACAACCGCTCTTGCGCACCCAATTCAGGGGTCCCTGGTAGAGCAGACAGGGAGCCCGAGAGAGCCCGAGAGTGCGGGATGGCACAAGGCTGGATGGTCACTGGTGGTGGTGTGAAACTCCAGGTAGTTGTGCAGGTCAGATGAATGGTTGTTCAGGCTGGGTCGGCAACTAGCGGGCTGTGCGGTACAAGGGGTTCAGGCAAAGATTGGTCAAGTCCAAGCAAGGTTCGTTAACAGGCTAGCATCAGAAGTACAGAGGGTTCAGACAAACGGATGGTCGTGGATAGCCAGGGTCGGTGCAGGCAGATAATCAGCGGGTCAGGTCAAGCCGGGTCAGATCAGGAAAACAGGTAGCAACACAGGGGCAGGAATGCAGGAACAGAGCTGGGGCTCACAGGTACTCAGACGCTGTAGAATGGACAGCACTTGCTGACCGGTGCAGGGGATTCAAATAGCGCCGTTTGGTGGCGTTTCATGCGCGTGCACGGCCACGTGCGAACGCACACAGGCGTGCGCATCGGTTCTAAAAGACTCAGACTGACGGTTTTCTCCTAACAGAAAAGCAATGTTGCCGACGGGCCAACCAGTGAGACCTAGTAAGTCGCCCTCACATTATGTAATGAACTTTGTGCTTCCTGTCATCCTGCAGGTGGCGGGAGAGGAGGTCCGGCTTCTGGCAATTATTGATTCTGGAGCTTGTAGCTGCTTCCTGGACTGTACACTGGCAGCACGACTCCGCATTCCTCTTCACCACAAGCAGCAAAGTCTCCAGGTCCGCCTCGCTGATGGTTCTTTACCTTGCTCAGGACCCGTCACACAAGAAACCAAGCCCATCTTCACAACCACAGACTCGGGTCATCAAGAATTTCTATGCTTCGATATCATCAGCTCCCCCATGTTTCCTGTAATTTTGAGACTTCCTTGGCTACTGTCACGGTCCTGGTGGTGGAGTCTGTCTTATGGAGGGAACAACCGCTTACACACCCAATTCGGGGACCCCTGGTAGTATAGACAGGAAGTCCCAGAGTGTGGGATGGCACAAGGGCTGGATGGTGACTGGTGGTGGTATGAAGCTCCAGGTGGTCGTGCAGGCAGGTGGATGGTCATGCAAGCTGGGTCGGCAACTGGCGGGCAATGAGATACAAAAGGATCAGGCAAAGAGTAGTCAAAGTCTGAGCAGGGTTCATTAACAGACTGGCGGCAAAGTACAGAGGGGTCAGGCAAGCTGATGGTCGTGGATAGCCGGGTCGGTGCAGGCAGATAATCAGCAGGTCAGATCAAGCCGGGTCGGGTTAAGGAAGCAGGAACAACACAGGAACAGGTCACTGGGAACAGAGCTGATGCTCACAGGTACTCAGACGCTGCAGAATGGACAGCACCTGCTGACAGGTGCAGGAAGTTCAAATAGCACAGTTTTGCGCCATTTCCAGCGCATGTGCTCGCACGCGGGCGCGTGTGAGCGTGCCCAACGGCGCTAAAAGGGCAAAAAGTGCAGAAAATGGCCAGAAAACACCAGGCTCTAGAATATGGCCAATCTTCTCCTAACACTGCCCCCCCCCAAGGGGCAGCCTCCGGATGCCCAGCTTGGCCATCTTGGCGGGATTGTTATCCTTAAAGGTTTGGATACAGTCGTCTGCATGGAGATTAGCTTCAGGTTTCCACGAGCTCTCTTCTGGCCCGTAGCCCTTCCACTTCACCAGGTACTGGACCCCGCCACTCCTCTTCCTGCAGTCGAGTATCACCTCAACCTTGAATTCCTCCTCTCCGTCAATCAAGACAGGGGCCGGGGGACACGTGGAACACTGGGTGTATCCGTAAAGATGGTGGAAGCTCCAACTCATAAGAGACCTGGTTGATTTTCCTACTAACCGAGAAAGGACCGATGAATAGAGTTGAGCGAGCCCGAACTGTAAAGTTCAGGTTCGTACCGAACTTTGGGGTGTCCATGACCCGGACCCGAACCCGGACATTTGAAAAAAAGTTTGGGTTCGAGTTCTGGGTTCGGGTATTTGATCACGCATGTTGAATAGCTGCAGGGCAGCCAATCAACAAGCGTTTCACTGGTTTGCCCTTAGAAGCCATCACAGCCATGCCTACTAATGGCATGGCTGTGATTGGCCAGTGCATCATGTGACCCAGCCTCTTTATAAGCTGAAGTCACTTAGTGCTGCATGTCACATGCTCTCTGGGTAGTGTAGGGAGAGGATGCTGCCGGTGCTGTGAGGGACAGATTGCAGATAGATAGATAGGTAGAGATTACTACTACAACTGCTTTTAGGGACAGATTGCAGATAGATAGATAGGTAGAGATTACTACTACTACTGCTTTTAGGGACATATTGCAGATCTCACCCTGAATAACAGAAAGATATGACTGGACTAGGTAGAGTCTACTGCTTAGAGGGACAGATTATTGTTCTAAAATCATCTTCTAGTTCTATAGGGTCAGGTTCCTGCTGTTGCTGTAAAGGACAGATTATTGTTCTAAAATCATTTTTCAGCCTTCTAGCACTTTCCAGGACTCTTTTACAGTCATTTTTGTGCCAAAAAGTTCAATGGGGTTCGGGGTAAAGTTCGGGTCAAGTTTGATACCGAACCCGGACTTTTTTCTGAAGTTCGGCCGAACCCACCGAACCCGAACATCCACGGGTTCACTAAGCTCTACCGATGAACCATGGGCCCAACTTTTTAGATGGGCATGAGAGCTTCAGGTTTTTGGGTTGAAAATTGAGCTCATCCCATTTCTTCTTATCAAAAGCCACTTTGGTAGCTTCTTGTGTCTTGGTAAGTGTCTCTTGTAAAAGTTTCCAGTTGGCCCTGAAAAACTGTGCAGATTCATGTACCACTGGTACCGTAGTCTCAACTGCTACACTAAGAAGTACAGTGGAATGGAATCCATAATTGACCCAGAAGGGAGATTGAGTAGTTGCCAAATGCACCGAGTTATTGTAAGCAAACTCTGCCAGGGGTAACAACGTGCACCAGTCGTCTTGGAAGTAGGCAGAAAAACAACGGAGATGCTGCTCCAATGTTTGATTTGTCCTTTCGGTCTGACCATTGGTTTGAGGGTGGTATGCGGTTGAAAAGGACAGATCAATCTCCAAAGCAGGGCAAAGAGCTCTCCAGAACCGAGAGGTGAACTGCACCCCCTGATCGGACACAATGTTCACTGGAACACCATGCAGCCGGATGACTTCCTTAATAAAGATTTCTGACGTTTCTTTGCCGTGGGCGTGCCCTTCATCGGAAGGAAATGTGCCATCTTTGTTAACCTGTCCACCACAAAGATGGTGGTATGCCCCTTAGCTGGGGGCAACTCCACTATAAAGTCCATGGATATCTTGGACCATGGTCGGTCTGGGATGGGGAGAGGTTTCAGGAGACCCCAGGCCTTGGTTTTGTCCATCTTGTTCTGGCACAGGTAGCACAAGAGCGGACATAGGCCAGACAGTCCTCAGAAAGCAGTGACCACCAGAAGGAGCGCAGCACAAGCTCAGCGGTCTTCCGTGTGCCGAAGTGTCCAGCAAGTTTGTGATCATGATGGACCTTGAGTATAGCAGGGCGTAGCTCCTTAGGTACATAGATATGGTTGTGATGCCACCAGAGACCATCTTTCCAGGTCAGTCCTTGGCCAGGAGATGCAGATGAACAGGCAGAAGTTCTCAGAATCTGGGAGAGTAGGTCATATTGCGTGAGTAGAAAGTTCCTGGGCTGTAGGATGGTGTCTGGAGGAGCAGGTGTTCCGGGTTCCGAATGCATGCGGGATAAGGCATCAGGCTTACTATTCTTTGCTTCCGGTCGGTAGGTCAAGTGGAACTGAAACCGGGAGAAGAAAAGTGCCTAGCGGGCCTGGGCCATGTGGAGGTATTGCCACTGGATGAAGGAGGCCGTGCGGTAAATACGAAGTGCAAGAAAGAATCTGATAGGCGGAGCGCCGTGTACCGGGCTGCAGGAGGGGGAGCACCGGTCGGGTGTACGAGCACAGAGCCTGACACTGCACGACGCCTCTTTTTTACGTTATGACAGTCTGCACTTAGTTTCCATCTTTCTTCCTATATGTTATCACTGACTGCCTGAGCTGTGAGGAGCGGTACTAAGTGAGGATAAGGAAGTCTGATTATCTGGAAGTGATTTTCTACTACAATAAAACGCATTTGACCCTCTAGTAAAACTGGGGTCGAATTGGGAGGTGAGCACAGTGGATGTTGGTGGAGGATTTGTGTCACTGTTCATATTAACCATCTGAGCACCGGGGGATTTTATCAATACATCCTGTTGTTCTGTGGACTTTATTCTATTTCTTTTATGACTGCGCTGCTTCTGTGTTGATTTATTGAGTCTTATGAGGTTGATTACCTGTGATGTTCAGCTAGCAGTCGGATACCTATTTTTAGCTTACTTGCAGCGCTGATTGCATTACACATTGGATGAAGGAGTGCCCTTGCTCCCTGTCTCTGGGAAAGGACCTCTCCCACAACTGTCACCGAAGCATCTACCTCCAGGACATACGGCACAGTCACATACGGGTGTTTCAAGATGGGTGCTGTGGTAAAGAGCCTTTTCAGGGACTGGAAGGCGTCCTGTGCATCGGATGACCAATGGAACCGCTGACCCTGTTTTCTAAGTAGGGTAATGGGGGCAATGATTACTGAAAATCCCTTAATAAATCTTCTATAGAAATTAGCAAATCCGACAAGCCGTTGGACCCCTTTTTTATCTACAGGTGCTGGCCAGTCCAAAATAGCAGTAACTTTCTGCAGGTCCATGGTGACACCTGTGACAGACAGGATGGTCCGAGGAGACTAGAGCGTTCAAAGGCGCATTTTTCGGCCTTAGCATAAAGTCTGTGCTGCCGCAAGCGGCTGAGGACATAGCACACATGTTTTCGGTGCTCTTCCAGGGAAGAGGAAAAGATTAAAATATCGTCCAGGTATATGATGACAAAGACGTCCAGGTAATTACGGAACACATCGTTGACTAGATGTTGGAAGGTAACAGGGGCATTGCAGAGCCCGAAGGGCATAACGAGGTACTCGTAGTGGCCAAAACGAGTTTGGAAGGCGGTTTTCCACTCATCGCCCTCCCTGATACGAATCAAGTTGTAAGCCCCTCGAAGATCCAATTTAGTGAACATAGTGGCCGACCCAAGCCTTTGGAAGAGCTCTGGAACAAGTGGAAGGGGGTAACGGTTTTTGACCGTAATCCGGTTCAGCTCTCGATAGTCTATGCAGGGATGGAGGGTATAATCTTTCTTCTCAACAAAGAAAATGCCTGCCCCAGCCGGAGATGTGGATGGACGGATGAACCCTTTGGCCAGGTTTTCATCTAAATAGGCCTTGAGGGCCGCCAACTCAGGTTCCGATAACGGGTAGATGCGGCCGAAAAGAACCTCGGTGCCCGGCAGTAACTCTATGGGACAGTCATAGGGTCTGTGCGGTGGAAGTTGATCTGCCCCCTTTTTGCTGAAAACATCAAGATACTCGTGGTACACTGGAGGCACCGCTTCACGAGTTTCTGGGTCTGGCTCAGAGTCCAAGCTTAAAAGAGAGGGGCCAACATTCCGGGAGGGAAGCAGGCAGTGTTGTCCACAGCAGGGGGGTGGAAATTGGATAAGTCCGGAAGACCAGTTTATGTTGGGGCTGTGTGCCCAGAGCCAAGGAAGCCCCAGGGCGATGGGAAACAGGGGTGATGCAATGACGTCAAGGATGAGTAGCTCCTGGTGCCCTTCAGTGGTAGATACGGGGATCAGATGGGTCTCAATGGTCACCTGGCCAGATTTGATGGCCGTCCCGTCAGCCAAGCGGATAGTCATCTTGTGGGCTTTGGGACACAGGGGCATCTGGTGTAGCATAGGAAAAGCCTGGTCCACTAAGCAGCTACACGCCCCAGAGTCAACTTAGATGTTCCCTCTGGGCAACTGTAAGGGAATAAGATGAGTCCGGTGAGACATATTATGACTGGCAGATGCGGTATCCTGGTTGGCCTGGTGGTGCCACTTACCGGCTTTGGCAGGACAGGTCCTCACCATGTGTCCGGGCTCTCCGCAGTATAGGCATAGGTTGAGCGCCCGGCGTCCCTTACTCTCCTCCGGGGTGAGGGACGGACGCAGAAGACCGATCTGCATAGGCTCGGGCATTTCCGCTGGTGCGGATGGAGCTGGTGTAGGAGCCACATGGCTAGGAACCCGGGGCATCATCCAGGTTAGGCATGGGCCAGCAGATGTGCCTGTGGCCCGGCGTTCCCTGAGCCTCCAGTCTATTTGAATGGCCAGATTGATCAAGGCTTCCAGGGTGCCGGGCACCCCAACACGGGCAAGCTCATCCTTTAGTGGCTCTGACAGGCCTAGGTAGCAGAGTGCTGCATCATTCCAGGCGGTGTCAGCACTCCAACGCCTAAACTCTGCCACATAGTCCTCAGCGGTGCACCGACCCTGCTGCAGGGCATGCAAGGTGGCCTCAGCGGTGGCTGCAAGGTGGGGATCCTGGTACAATCGGGCCATGGAATCTAAGAAGTCCTGTAGGGTAGCCACTTCCGGTGCATGTTGTCCTCAGAGTCAATGGGCCCAAGTCTGGGGTTCCCCTTGCAGAAGGGAGATCACCAGGCCCACCTTAGTGGCTTCAAAGGAGAAAGTGCGTGGCTGTAACCCAAAATATAGCTCGCAAGAGCTGCGAAAAGCCCTGAACTTGCTCCAATCCCCCGAAAACTTGTCAGGTAGGGGGACCTTGGGCTCTGATGGCAGCGCCACAATGGTGTGGGCCGCTGCAGCTCCACTTCCTGATGCAGATGGTGCGGAGAGTTCACGCACTTGCTCCTCCAGCCGGGTATAGCCATCTTGCAAGTTCTTTACGGCTTGCGTGAGCCCGGCCAAATGGATACACAGCTCGTCCATGGCAGAGGGTGTTCCCTGTGCAGACTCAGACATGGCTGTCTGTTACTGTCACGGTCCTGGTGGTGGAGTCTGTCTTATGCAGGGAACAACCACTCTTACACACCCAATTTGAGGACCCATGGTAGTATAGACAGGAAGTCCCTGAGTGCGGGATGGCACGAGGGCTGGATGGTGACTGGTGGTGGTGTGAAGCTCCAGGTGGTCATGCAGGCAGGTGGATGGTTGTGCAGGCTGGGTCGGCAACTGGCGTGCAATGAGATACAAAAGGATCAGGCAAAGAGTGGTCAAAGTCCAAGCAGGGTTCGTTAACAGACTGGCGGCAAAGTACAGAGGGGTCAGGCAAGCGGATGGTCGTGGATAGCCGGGGTCGGTGCAGGCAGATAGTCAGCAGGTCATATCAAGCCGGGTCGGGTTAAGGAAGCAGGAACAACACAGGAACAGGTCACTGGAAACAGAGTTGATGCTCACAGGTACTCAGACTCTGTAGAACGGACAGCACCTGCTGACAGGTGCAGGAAGTTCAAATAGCACCGTTTTGCGCCGTTTCCGGCACATGCGCACGCACAGGCGCGCGTGAACATGCACGGGCGCACTTGAACACATGTGAGCTTGCCCAATGGCGCTAAAAGGGCAAAAAGTCCAGAAAATGGCCAGAAAACACCAGGCACTAGAATATGGCCAATCTTCTCCTGAGCTACAGGCCCATGACCCTCAGATAAACTGGTCCAATAAAGAAATCTTGTTTTCCTCCACTTACTGCTCTCAGCACTGCTTTGTTCATGCTCCCAGTAAACCTGCCACTTGTCTAACTATTCAGTCCAGCACACACCCAGAGGTTCCTGTGGAGTACCAAGAATTCAAGGACGTTTTTGGTAAACGGGGAGCTGACACACTACCACCCCTTCGGCCTTATGACTGCCCAATTGAACTGTTACCCGGGGCAGACATCCCATTCGGATAAATACTCCCCTTATCTGAAATGGAAATGGAAGCCCTGCGGGGTTACACCAATGAAAATCTGGAAAAAGGGTTCATTCGTCCTTCCTCATCCCCAACAGAGGGCCGGTATCTTTTTTGTGGAGAATAAAGATGGCACCCTCCGGCCCTGTGTGGACTATAGAGAACTTAATAAAATCACCGTGAAGAACCACTACCCCCTTCCACTCATCCCGGAACTCTTCCAAAGGTTCTGGACAGCTCGGATCTTCACTAAATTGGATCTACGAGGAGCCTACAAGCTCGTTCGGATTCGTGAAGAAGATGAGTGGAAACGGCCTTCAGAACTCGCTTCGGGCACTATGAGTACCTGGTTATGCCGTTTGGACTATGTAATGCACCCGCAACCTTTCAACATCTGGTTAATGACATCTTTCGGGAATTTCTGGACAACTTTGTGATCGTCTACCTTGACGACATCTTAATTTTTTCTGCCACCTTGGAACTTCACCGTACTCACGTCAAGAAAGTGCTTGCCACCCTGAGGAAGCATGGACTGTATGTCAAGGCAGAGAAGTGTGATTTCGAGAAGACCTCCATTCAGTTCCTGGGTCTGGTCATCTCCACGTGGGGGGTATTTCAATGGACCCCCAGAAGGAGGAAAGCAATCCTAGACTGGCCGGCCCCTTCTAACAGAAAGAGGGTTCAGCCATTCATCGGATTTGCCAACTTCTACCGGAGATTCGTGAAGGGGTTCTCTGCCATTATTGCACCCATCACACAGTTGACTCAACAACAGATCCGGTTCCAGTGGTCTCCTGAAACCCAGATCACCTTCGACAAGCTTAAAGCCCTGTTTATTTCAGCACCAGTACTTCAGCACCCTGAGCCAGCATTGCCTTATGTGTTGGAAGTGGACGTCTCAGAAATAGCCACTAGCGCAGTGCTGTCCCAACGCCAAGGACCTATAGCTCTTCTGCACCCCATTGCCTTCGCCTCCCGGGAAGATGACCCCTCCGGAGAAGAACTATGATGTTGGGAACTGAGAACTTTTGGCCATTAAATTTGCCTTGGAGGAGTGGAGATACCTGTTGGAGGGAGCGGCCCATCCCCTCATGATCTTTACAGACCATAAGAACTTAGAGTATCTTAGAACTGCAAAATGGCTAAGACCCCGGCAAGCCAGATAGGCCCTCTTCTTCTCTAGGTTCAACTTACATATCTTCTACAGGCCAGGCTCCAAGAACGGGAAAGCTGACGCCTTGTCCTGGATGTTCCCTGACACCCCTGAGGCTTCGGAACCTGAGACCATCTTGATGGCACAAAATTTTCTCCTCATCCAGCCCAATGTGATGTCGGCTATTCTGCAAGCTTCCAGCCAGTGCTCAGAGCCAGAGGTTCCCAAGCTATTAAGGGAAGAAGGCTTATTGTGGGCTCAAGACAAGATTTTTATCCCCCAGCCAATAACACTACAGATCCTAAGGACATTCCATGATCACAAGCTTGCTGGAAATTTTGAGGTTCAAAAGACTTCCGAGCTTATTCAGCGCTCCTTCTGGAGGCCTAATTGGAAACAGGATTGTAAGGACTATATCAGCTCTTGTACGGTGTGCCAACAAAACAAGGGCTCCAACACCAAGTCCTGGGGGTTGTTAAGACCCTTGCCTATCCCCGAGCAACCCTGGAAGAAGGTCTCGATGGACTTTATTGTTGATCTACCCCCCTCAGAGGGATTCACTACCACCTTGGTGGTGGTGGATCGCCTCTCCAAGAAGACACACTTTTTACCCATGATTGGTACTCCTACGGCATCTGAAACAGCAAAGATCTTTATCAAAGAAATTATCAGGCTGCATGGAGTACCAGATAACATTGTGTCCGACAGAGGTGTTCAGTTTACCTCTAAGTTCTGGAAAGAGCTCTGTAAATCCCTATCCATCAAAGTTTGTCTCTCATCAGCCTACCACCCGCAGAGCAATGGTCAAACAGAAAGGACCAATCAAACGGTCGAACAATACCTGGGTTGTTTCTGCACTTGCTTGCAGGACGACTTGGCCGCACTCCTTCCATGTGCGGAGTTCGCATACAACAATTCCATTCACTCTGCCACTAACCAGTCACCTTTTTGGGCAAATTATGGGTTCCATCCCTCCATTTTGCCCAGTATCATACCAGAAGCATCAATCCCCGCGGTTCAGGACCAGATTAACTTTCTCCAGTCTAACTACCTGCGTCTCCAGGAGGCCATGAAGGAAGCACAGGAGAATTACAAGAAATTTCATGACAGGGGAAGGAAGGAAAATCCAACATTCAAAGTAAAAGACAAGGTTTGGTTATGGCCTTAAATCTTCGACTTACCTGCCCTTCCCGGAAGTTGGGACCTAGATTCATTGGGCCCTTTGAAATCAAGAGGATGATAAACCCTGTGGCCTTTGAATTATCTCTCCCCAGTTCTTGCAAGATCCATCGGGTATTCCATGTGTCCCTACTGAAGCCCGCTCTGCCTAGCCCTTTTCCGGGAAGAGAGGAAGTACCACCGCCTCCAATCATGGTTGAAGGAGAAACTGAATTTGAGGTGAAGACCATCCTGGACTGTAGGAAGAGAAGCAGACAATTGCAATATCTGGTCAAATGGAAGGGATACCCACAGGAAAACAATTCCTGGGAACCTGCTAGCAACGTGCACGCACCACGCTTAGTTCAAGCCTTCCAGAACAAGTACCTGCAAAAATGGGCCAGTATGGGCATCTGGAGGCTGCCCCTTGGGGGGGGGCACTGTCAGAGAAGTAACAATAAAGTTCTGAAAGTTCGTTCCAATAGAAATCGGAATGTTCGGGGCAATTGGAATGATCCTTCCAATTGGAACGATCGTACGCTGGTGCGCATGCGCAGCAGAATGGGACGACGCACACGCAGGCGCAATCGGGGCGCATGGCACGCCCAATGAGCTCTGAGGTCCCCCTATTTAAGGCAACCCCTGACTGCAGCAAATCGCTGGATCGTCTTCAGTCTTCTGCACCTGTAACCAGTACTTATTCCTGTGATTCCTGTTGTGACCCAGCTTGCTCTTTGGACCTGCTTCTGCTCTGCTCCCTTGGCTTCTGATCCCGGCTTGTCCCCGACTACGGCTTGCCTTCTCCAGTGTCTTGAACCTGCTCTGCTCTTCTGTGATTGAGCTCCTGTGTATGACCCCGGCTTGTCCTTCTGACCACCCTGTTTCGGTTACCAGCTCCACCTGCAGCTCTGACGTACGCCATAGCCCAGCGCTGACTGCTGTTCCAGTACTTCGGATCAAGTCTACACCTGCAGTTGGTAACTCGTGCTTCTCTACACACCATACCTCCTGTGTCACCTTCAGGGGGTATACTACGTTTAGCAGCAAGGGGGTCCCTCTCAGCATTTCGGCTTCAGGATCAGGTACGTGACACCATTACTGTCACGTGCCAGATGGTGGAGTCTGGCTTATGCAGGGAGCAACCTCTCTTGCGACCCTGATTCCAGAGCCCCTGGTAGTGCAAACAGGGAGGTCGAGAGCACAGTGAGGGCGAGGGCTTGGAGGAGTAGTGGTGCAAGCATGGAGGGTTCCTCCGGAGCTCGTGCTTGGAAGGTAGTGTAATGGTTCAGTCTGGGTTGGCAACAAGCGGGCAGTGCGGTACAAGTGGAGCAGGCAAGAGAGTGGTTGGGTGCAGGCTGGATCGTCAACAGGCTGGCAGCGAGGTACACAGGGATGAGAAAGGAGAATGGTCATAGACAAGCCGAGGTCAGTACAGGCAGAAGACAACGGGAACAGGAGACAAGCCAGGGTCACAGGTACAGGAACTTCAGGAAACACACTACTGTAGGCACGGGTAATGCTGTAGAACGGACAGCACTGGCTGCTGGGCGTTGTTAGCCTAAACAGAGCTGTTTGGCGCCATTTCCGGCGCGCACATAGGCGCACAGATGCCAAAAAATAGCGTCCATTTCCTAACACTGGGTGGTGTCTTACCTCACCAGTGACAGCAGTCCCATCATGGCTACAGGACGGCACTCTCCCCCTCTTAATTCACTGAGCTTGGTTACCATTCCATGTTGCTAGCATAAACGCTTCCCCATCCTGGGCTGTTCTGGGCTGGGACTTTGTGGAGGATATGACAATATGGCAGGGAGGCTGCAGGGGTCCACGGAGCTAGGGGCATGGTTACGATTGTGACCCCTGCAGACCCTTATACCACGCCCATGATGTGTGGCCAGCCTAAGTTTTCTAGGAATTTGGAGGCAAACGGGAGCAAGTAATGTTGTTTAGGTTTGTACTCATGTTACACATAGTTTTGGTAACTCTAAAGCAGGGGTGCCCAACCGTTGGCCTGCTCCCTCTGATGTGGTTTGCCACCTCCTGCTCTGGGATGGCGGGTCTGCAAGCCCAGATCGCGGGTTCCCGTCCCGCCATCCCCGAGCATCAATGTGAAGAAAGGAGCGGGCGCTTGTGGAAGCAGAGCTAATGCTTTCTATATAGCGCCAGCTTTTGTCACAGGCGGAGTGATACCAAATGTACTCCGCCTGTGACTGGAGAGATACAGGAAGCATTGGCTCTGCTCTCTACACCTGCCGCATGCTTCCTTCAGCGCCGCCTCCTGTCACACTCCTGATGCTCGGGGATGGCTTGGGGATGGCAGGTCAGGTACCAGCCGCAGTACCAGCCAACAGTACCCTCAGCAGTACCCTCAGCAATACCAGCCAGCAGTACCCCCTGCAATACCCATCAGCAGTACCATCCAGCAGTACCCCTAGCAGTACCCCCAGCAGTACCACCCAGCAGCACCATCCAGCAGTACCCCCAGTAGTACCAGCCAGCAGTACCCCCAGCAGTACCCCCCAGTACCCCCAGCAAATACTATCCAGCATTACCATCCAGCAGTATCCCAAGCAGTACCATCCAGCTGTACCATCCAGCAGTACCAGCCAGCGGTACCCCCAGCAGTACCAGCCAGCAGTACCCCCAGCCAGCAGTAAAATCCAGCAGTACCCCCAGCAGTACACCCAGCAGTACCATCCAGCAGTACCCCCAGCAGTACCATCCAGCAGTACTATCCAACAGTACCCCCAGCAGTATTAGCCAGCAGTACCCACCAACAGTACCATCCAGAATTACCAGCCAGCAGTACCCTCCAGCAGTACCAGCCAGCAGTACCCCCAGCAGTACCCCCAGTACCATCAAGCAGTACCAGCCAGCACTACCAGCTGGCAGTACCAGCCAGCAGTACCCCCAACTGTACCCGCCAGCATTACCAGCCAGCAGTACTTGCCAGTAGTACCAGCCGGCAGTACCCACCAGCAGTACCAGCCAGTAGTATCTGCCAGCAGTATAAGCCAGTAGTACCAGCCAGCAGTAAAGGCTGGTAGTACCCACCAGTAGTACCAGCTAGTAGTAACAGCCAGTAGTATCAGCCAGTAGTACTCACCAGCAGTACCCAACAGTAGTACCAGCCAGCAGTACCCACCAGTAGTACCAGCCAGCAATACCCACCAGCAGTACCAGCCCTGGGGGACAGCCAGCAGCAGCCATACCCCCCGGGGAACAGCAGCAGCCAGCGAAACCTGCAGGAATCCTTTGGAAGAATTAAAGATTGAGGTCAGTTGAGGTGCAGGTAAACCACAATGCATCAGTGCGAAAACAGCCTTAGGCCCCTTTCACATGATCGGTCTGATCGGGTTCGCCTGTTCACTTTTCATGCGGACCTAAATGGACCCTACATTCGCCTCTATAGAGCAGCAGATGTAAATGGACTTGTGTCCTTTTACACCCGCCTATCTCCAATCCAATCTGCTTGAAAAAACAGAAGGGGATCTGTCCCCTTCTGTCTGCATGGATCAGATCGGAGGGCACAGAGTAGAGTGGACTGTGTCCATGTCTGCTCTGTATATGCAGGGTGGACACAGACCTGTCATCCACCCCCTCCGCTCATTGTGGCCTGTGATCGGTTTCCAAGTCACTAAAGTGGCCATCGCTCTTCAAAAGGTTGGGCACCCCTGCGCTATAGGAACTTTAACAGAAATTGTACAGTCAGATTTTATAGTATATGGCCATATTTAAAGGGAGCAAGTGGGTGAATAGAGTGGTTATGATAGAATAGGGTCCAGAGGGCAAGTGGTTAGGTAGGCATCAGAGACAAGTTTAGCAGGCTCCTCTGTGATTGTAATCGATTGTACAGTATATTTATAATGCTATTTTTTATACTTTTTTTACACATTTTTTCTTCATAGGGTAAAGATTTGATCCAGGCCATCCCTGCAGATGTGCAGCAGCAGATTACTTTTATAGTTCTCTATTACTGACTGCAATCAGCCAACAATATAAAGCAGTGGCTCTCAACTCCTGTCCTCGGGACCCACTAACAAGCCAGGTTTGCAGGATAACTGAAATACATCACAGGTGATATCATTTGCTGCTCAGTGATTGCAGTGTTCTAGTCTACATCTCCCCAAGGTAATACTTAAAATCCGGCCTGTTGGTGGGTCCTGAGGACCGGAGTTGAGAACCACTGATATAAAAGATGGACAGAGCTGCAGCAGCTCTGCCCGAGCCTCCATACTGACAGGAAGTGCTGTGACATCACTACACTGCAAATCATATCCCAAGGAACTATACTGTTTACCAAATATGTGTGTAGTATTTTGCTATAAAGTGTAGATTCCAGTATCCAAACATACATCATCTAAGCAGTGGCATTTCTGAATTAAAAAAATACATTTTTGGTGTCTATCTCTAGGAACAAAACTTTAATTTAATTAAGAGAGACAGTAAAATGTATTACAATTGAAAAAAGCCACAGTACACAATGTGCTGAGGATATCACAGTGAGCATGCGCAGATATGCTAACCAAGCACCAAGTCAATGCAATTTCATATGCTGCAATTAAAAATGGAATAGCGGTTCCAATAAAAAATATATGTACAGATGCTGCAGTTTTTTTGCTCCAAATGCATATTGTAGGTTTTTTTTTATTTTACTTACTTCTTTGCTTTGTGCACATACATTTCATTTCTTATCATCCAATCATTGCACTTGCCACATTGTTTTTTGTTTTTCAATTGCCAGATAATATGTTGACTCATACATCCCTTAGTGTATTGAACATCAGTGTATAATTTGCTAGTTAGGTTCGGGGACTGCAGTCTGCAACAACCATGAACTCATATGAGCCTGCAATGCAATTGTACCATAGCAATTCATCCCTGCCCTTTTTTATTTCCTTTAGTTAATCAGATCCATTGTTTATTCCAACTGTATCACTTCATTTTTTTAATTTACCTTTCCTGTGTTGCACCAATATTTATTGCATTTTTTTAAAAATACAACTCAATGAACTCCTTTTCAGTTCACTAACCCAGTGCTATCATTTATGTTGTGTTCCAAATAAATTCTTATGCAGAATGTATATAATCTAGGTTTGGGCTTGATTACGTAAGTCAGGTCAAAGGTAAAACAAAGGTCAGAATTTTGCAAGTGATAGATCCCCATACTGATCTTCAGTTCCAAACACTGGTCTTCCCAAACAACTAGGTGAAAATTCTTGAGTCAAGGTGGGAACTATACAAAGGCAAGTGTCTCTAATTATTTTACGGTCTGTCACTTTTACAGTCACACAGTGACAAAGTGTGGTAGATTTCACTTCAAGTAAACAAATATCAGTGATGTTTATGGCTCCAAATCAGTGCCTGTACTCTCTTTAGGTTACACAAGTTTAGGATGCCTTTGTGGTAATTAAACCTCATAATCTGACCATAATTTACAAATGAAAGTGACATGATTATTGTTTTTATCTACAGTTTCACACTTTTTCACTCTTTTTTCCATCAATCTTAAAAACAAGACATTTCACAGGACATTTTAATAGCAGTGGATCTGTTATAATATACATTTTACACTTAATAAATAAACACCGATTAACTGTCAACCCTACTTTACAAACTTAAGTGGAATTTATATTACATATACTAGAGATTGCTCCCAAATATAAAATATAGATTAGGCAATTGTCATCTCATGTCTAAGGGTTACCATACAGAACAGGCTCCAAAGATTATTCTGGTTATCCATAACTGATTTAAATATTCTATCCACCAGTGAACTTTTAGATTGTGCAGAGAACAAGCTCTCATAAGAAGAACCACTCTCATAAGAAGGGCTGAAGGGCTGGATTTTTGCATGGCCAACATAATCCATGGTCTAGGGCAGGGATATGCAATTAACGGACCTCCAGCTGTTGCAAAACTACAAGTCCCATTCCCATCATGCCTCTGCCTCTGGGTATCATGCTTGTGACTGTCAGTCTTGCTATGCCTCATGGGATTTGTAGTTCTGCAACATCTGGAGGTCCGCTAATTGCATATGCCTGGTCTAGGGAAACAAGGCTGCCAATGGCTACGCACAACTATCCACAGGACAACAGCACATATAATAAAAGGCTCTGTCTGCCAGAATAATTGGGTTAGGCATTCATAGATGCTGTACTTAGACAGTACGTGTAGTGTACTGTGTACTTTAAGTTCCCCTACTCTTGAGTCTGCGGACCTATATCCAAACTGTAGCAGAATAGGGTGAAAGATTACTCTTCTCTTCTAGTTTTTTCAAAGTGTACTCACACAGGGTGGGCAAACTGTATCTTTTAGCCTCTGCACAGTGTGCCCCATGTTTCCATGACATTTGTTCCTATTAATGTGATGGTGCAGTAGCCAGTGGAGAAGAAGGGTGCAATCCCAGGTAGTTGGTCTAGGGGACAGGAAGTATAAATATGGCCCTGGATTCTCAAACAACCACAATGACCATCCAAGCCATTTAATATCTGCACAGATACCTGCCAGTGCATAACAGTCAGTGGTGAACCAATCTAGAAAATGGGGGTATGTAAGTGTATGCGCCAATGGTAAATAATCTTGATTATTAAGAAGCATTTACCCAAAAGTGATAGATAGAAACAGAGAAACATAGAGAAGTGATGGCATAATAAAAACCGAGTAGTCCATTGAGTCTGCCTGTATTTTTTTTTGTTCTTTTTTGGTAGATTTTTTTTTATGTTTTTTTTTTTTGTTGTTTTTGTTTGTTTTGTTTTGGTTTTTGTTAGCTTTTTTGTCTGAGTATAGATCTATGTTTGTCCCAAGCATGTGCCATGCCATTTACTGTTGACTGTCTCACTACCTCTGCTGGAAGTGTTTTCCAAGCGTCAACTACCCTTTCAGTAAAATAATACTTTCTAAAATTAGTTTTGAACTTTCCTCCAATTAGTTTGAGGTCATATCCCTGTATTCTTGATTTTAGTTTCATGTTGAAAAACTGCGCTCCTGAACCTTCATCACCCCTTGATGTATTTAAAGGTTTCAATCATGTCTCCCCTTTCCCTTCTTTCCTCCAGACTGTACATATTAAGTTCCTGAAGTCGCTCTTGATATGTTTTATCCCCCAGACCTTTCATCATTTTTGTTACTCATCTCTGAATTCTGTTTTATAAATATATTTTTTCAAGTGAGGTCTCCAGAACTGGACACAATATTCTAAATGAGGTATCACTAAAGATCCATATAGGGGAATCAGAACCTCCTTCCTCCTGCTGGTGATCCCTCTAGTGATGCATCCTAGAATCCTATTCGCTTTTCCTACTGCCTCGACACACTGTTTGCCCATTTTGCAATCATCTAAAATAAATACCCCCAAATCTTTTTCTTCTGTAGTGCTGACTAACACTGTATCCACAATGTTGTACTCTCTCAGGGGATTATTTTTCCCTAGATGCATTATTTTACATTTAGAAACATTGAACCGCAGTTTCCACTGCTTTGACCAATCTACCAGCAATGTCAAATCATGTTCCATGTTACAGACACCTCCAGGGATATCAACCCTATTACACACCTTTGTATCATCAGCAAAAAGACATACCTTGCCCAACAAACCTTTAGTTATATCACTTACATATAGATTAAATAGAACAGGACCTAGTATAGAGCCTTGTGGCACACCATTAGTGACCGGTCTCTGTTCCAAGTGAACCCCATTTACACCACACTCCGGTATCTATCTTTTAGCCAACTGCATACTGTATCCACTGAACCACCCAAGGGCTAAGTCCTAGCTTGTACAACTTTTGTATTAGATCATTATGTTGAACTGTATCAAATGCCTTCCCGAAATCAAGATATGCTATGTCAAAATATCAAAATTAGTCTTACATGATCTGACCTCCGTAAAGCCATGCTCCTTTAGGTCCCGCAAGTTGTGTATTTTTAAGTGATCAATGATCTTTCTTTTCAGGAGTGATTCCATTAATGTTACTACAACTGATGTTGAACTCACTAGCCTGTAATTGCCAGCTTCTACCTTGCTGCCCTACTATTGGATAATTGCAATATTAGCTGTTGCCAGTCATGGGGAACATCAAGAGTTTGATTAAAAAGATCCATTAATGGTCCAACAACTATGACTCGAAGATCTCTTAGAACTCTAGGATGAATACCATCAGGGACTATTGCTTTATTAAGCCAGTTCCTCTGCTACCTCTGTTTCCAGAAATCTGAAAAATTAACCGTCATTACTAGAATCAATATGATTCCCCAACTTGTTTTTGTTAATGCAATTTATTTCTGAGAAGACCGAGCAGAAGTGATTGTTTAAATGGTTTTCTACATTCAAGTCTCCCTCAACATACAGTATGTGTTGTGCCCAGTTTTCATTTTAGTGATCCCATTCTATTTTTTCCTTCTATCACTAATATACCAAAAAAAAGGGTTTATCTCCTTTCTTAGTAGATTTAGCAAATTCCTTCTCTTTCTGTGCTAGGGCAGCACTGATAATGTGTTTGGCCTCCTTTTATCTATTTGTATACTCTTCTCTGTCAGCTACACCTCCTGTTTCCTTGAATCTTCTATATGTTGATTTATTTCTCTTTTATTATCCAACTTACCTCTTTAGTGAACCATATTTGTTTTTTCTTCCTTTTATTCTTACTAACTTCCCTGACATATGATCTAGTTGCCTCCAGGATGGAAGACTTTAACAGTGCCCACTGATTATTGTTGTTTTATTTTAAAGACATAGCTATTTGGAGAGCATATTCAAGGCAAACTGCAGCTAAAACTTTCAAATTTCTTTTGGATTTTTTCACTGTCTGTGACCCTACTCGGGAGATTTCCCTTAAATTCAGTAACTGGAGGACTCTCTGACAGAGTGGTGGAAATATAAATCAACATTATAACTTCTGCAAAATATGCATTATAAACGTAATAATCCAACTGTGACACAATTTAATAAAACCAAATATGTCATCTGTCCACAAAGTCCTGTGTCTCAGTTTCCTTGTGGCCCATGACCAGAAAAAAGTCCCCTACAATGTGAGTCAATAAGCTTGTAACCAGTTCTTCACACCAATCCTCTGTAAATAAGCCTTCAACACCAATGCATGCTCCTGAGTGCCCCTTTAAGTGTGGCCACTCACCAAATTTCAATGACCTCTTATATGTAGTAGGTAGGTCTTCCAGACCTCAAAATCTTGTTTTCCTCCTCCAGGCCAAGGACACACTCGGCCACCCACCGATAGATACATCACATATTTATATGGTACATGGCATAGACCCATAATAACATCCTTATGCAACATCTTTTATGAAAAAATGCCAAAAGGTATAAAAATATATACACTCACAATGGGTTGGTGCCCATCCTGCACCCTGATTGACTGCACATATGTGAATATAATTTATAGTCTCCAACGGGGACACAGACAAACACAAAAAAACATATTTTTAATAGAGTGCGGAATTAAAAAGTCTGAGATTTAAAGGTAGGCTCTAAACATCATTCCTTGAAGAAAGACAATACATTTCCAACAATCAATCATATCAAAAAGATTTATCATGGACCAATATAATCCTTATGTTATGTGCTGAGGAAGGCCTGTCTTACACCTTTGGCTCAGGGCCCTTGATAGAGTAGGCAGGTGACACAGGAGCACATGGTAACATGAGTGCCTGATGGTCTTGCTAGCAGAAAAGCCGATAGGATGTCCAGGCCAAGCAGCAGGAAGCCGACGATGGACCACAGAGGAGCAACTAAGCTGAGTAGTGGCAGATCAGCAGTAGGCAGGAACAGGCTGGCACTGGCCAGGTCAGTAACTGGAATCAGATGCAGAGTAACAAAAGGCAGGTTGCATGGGAAGGTTGTAGACAAGATAGATTTAGAGCTGAGCACTGGCTCAGTTTAAATAGACCGTTTGGCACCAGCGGTGAGGGTACATGCGCACATGGATGCACGCAAGTGCGTGCATAAGCAGGGGCACATTTCCTAAGTGCATATGAAGGGCAGTGAACTGGCCTACGACGGTGCACAGGAATCTGCCCAGGGGGCCATCTTGTTTACTGGCATGCCTTTCCTGATATCTTGCATCTTTTATTCCAGATTTATAACATTTTTGTTTTGAATTTTGTATAAAATTGAGGTTTTATTTAAATTTCATAGACTGCCAGCCCACTAAGAAGTACATAATGAAATATTTGTTCATGTTACTTATGTATACAGTGCTGACAATTTTCTATGGAACCTTGAGAAAAAATCATTCCCCCCCGGATGATCTTTTGTTATTCTAAAGAAATGCATGTGTCTTTGTCTGTGCCTCTGTACTGAGTGGGCTTAATGGGAGTGGTTTCATAATTATCTATCAGCTGTGGCAGCTGCAGAGCACTAATGAGAAAAGCTGCTGGGCCTGCGTCCCTTTAGATGTGTCCCTATTGGAAATAGCTCACCAAAAATGACATTTTTGCTGCAGTGGATGCCTGAAATCTGACTTGTATCTTAGGCAGACTTCAGGGAAAATTGGTGGGCCAATCACACAAGCAGGAAATGGCGTTTCTGGGGAGTGGTCAGTACACATTCTGTGTACAGAACAACTCCATGTAGCCATATTGCATTGTATTTATAGAAAATTGCAGCTGCTGCAGATTGAAAAGGAAAGGTAATTTTAATAACATTCAATTACAATATGACTTGTATCGCAATTATACACAATATATTATTTTTTCTTTATTTGCTATTTTTTTCCCCCACGAAAATGGAGTTAGCCTTCAAATATATCACCATTTGTTTTTGTTTTTTTATATGGTAATATATTTAAGAAATACACTGTCTTATTTCTGATTTTATTCTAATTGCCTAAAATTCTTCTAAAATTAAATTCATTACTGCAGCAAATGCCAAAAAATAATTGTCAGTGTCAAAAATGTCAGTGCTATTTACCTATTATAGGGGTTCATTTTTAGTGGCTTCTTTTTAACGAATATCTCTGTGCTTTTTGATGCTGGAAAAAAGCATGCTCTTTTCAAATTCCATTGCTTTAAATTGTGCACTTTTACACAAATGCTACAAGGAACTCCAGCATGCTGAAATTTTTATGTGTTGACTTGTGTTTTTCCCATTTGAGTCAACTGACTGGTATCTAACACATACAAAATGTGTCTAAAACAGACATGCATTCACATATAGTGTGAAAGCAGCTTCAGCTATATGAGATATCAAAAACATATTAAAAAAAATGCTCCTTATTTAACATTTGCTGTTCTCTGACGCATACTTCAGCACTGCTAGGCATGATCAATAATTCAAGAAGGCAAGGTTTACTTTTCCTGACCTCCACTTACACCTTTTTACCATACCCCCTACAGCCGCACATGATTTGCATATAAATAAACATTGCAAATCAGTACATGTTCAAGTGATGGCTGTAGTGCTGTAGTGATAATGAGATTACATGGCAGAGCATAAAGTGATTCCTAGTCACAACTGTGGCTTTAGAATCATCCAGGGTGACTCTGCTTTTGTGTTTTAATCCACAAGCAAAAAAGTGGATGTTCTTAATTTTACATCACAGGCGATATTTCAGGATAATAGGACCGTGGTAAGAAGAAAAGGAGCTTTTGGGAAACAAGGATACTGGAATATATATATATATATATATATATATATAATGTATTTTTCATTGAGGTTGATTTTCTAAAGGAATAAAGACCACTCACTTTGTAAAGTGCATAAGGTGTAGCTTTGTTCACTTCAAACATCCAGTCACATTTTTCATTTCCCTTGCACATGACTGGGAATTCTAAATGAACACAGCTTCACCTTATTTACTAATCCATGTGAACATTCACCTTGATAACTGAACAGTCTCTGCTTTTTTATCAAACTCCATTATGCATTGACTTTTTGTATTGCTATGGTTTTTTTTTTAATAATACTATTTATTTAAATATGCAATGAATTCTCTCTTAGCTTTAAGAATAATTCATTGTATCAGTATGCTTAATAAGGACCCCTGCATGGGCTACCATGTGGGCCAAGTGGCCGGTATGTGACGGTAATGTTTGAATTGGCAATGTTGTCTATGTGTTCTCTCTCTGTTGACAAAATCGATAAACATATTTAAAAAAAATATATATATGCAATGAAACATAGAGTGTACCATTGTATTATTAATATTAGCAGTGGAAGTAATAATATAGTAGTATCATCATCATCAAAAAATATTATAATAGTAATATAAAATGTATACAATCTGCCAATATCAATTGATTAATATTATCAGGTTACACACAAAGACATTATTGTGTCAGTCTGTCAGTTTTTTAATAAAAATGACAATCATTTTCAACTATCAAAGGACAGAAATCTCTTGCCAGGCCAGGGAACCAACATTTATGATAAAGATTTAAGTGCGCTAACATAGTGAATTTTGCTTTATTGATTTAAGGCTTGTAAAACTTAACAGCAACTGAAGTTGTTCGCAGCTTTAAAGCTGATTGTGGTGTAATTTCATTGGCCAGCAAGGTATTGCTGACAAAGTTTAGGGATCACGGTCCCTTTCACTGAACTTGACTATGATTTATATAGCCATTTACTTATTGGCCGATAGCAAGAGCTAAAAAGCAGACATTCATTCAATATAACTGAAACAAAACAGCATTTTTAATAAACAATTAATTACACCTACCCTACTAAGGCTGCTTGAAAATTTAGCTGCATGTGGACAATCACTCAAGAAAAGTTTGTGCTAGTTTTTCCAACTTGTGTAATTAATCACATAACCTTCTTACAATGGTCGTTCTCTTCCCTTGTAATGGTATATCTCTTCTTATCACTTTTTTATGAGGACTTGGGAAAAAACAGGAAAAGGCTAAAAGAACAATCGCTATCATTGAGACTGGTAGGAAATAAGGCATCTACCCGTTTGGAAGATGATATTATCCTCTGTGAGACCTAACAGGTAATGCATTTGCTTATGAATACATTAAAGCAACTCATATCTACAGTAGTTGCCCCCCTGAAAGAGCGGGCTGTATACATGCCTGCCTGTTGGGTGGAGAGTGAATGATTTACTCCCTTGCAGAGTTCCAGGTGTTGCTTTCATCCAAGATAGCTGGGTTTGTTGAACAGTTTGTCTTCTAGTACTAAATGTTCTTCCCACATCTTTCTACAGTTCTACGGTTGAAAAATCCCTGTGCAAGATAATGAATGCTTCTAGCTGTCAAGAGTACATGGTTTCTCCTCTGTGGTACGCAGGGCATTTTTTCACTGGGAATGTGGGGGAATGCAGTTCCAGCACCTCCAGCACTGAATGTATGCCATGGCAAGGGGTGCTGGGGTATGCTGTTTATTGATGCTGGCTGCTAGGGGTCTATTGTTGCTGGGTAGGTCTATTGTTAGTGGTGGGGAGGTCTTATGTTGCTGGGGGGGTCAATTGTTGCTGGAAGGGATATACGGTTGAGGAAGAGGTCTATTGTTGCTGGCTGCTGGAGGGTCTACTGATGTTGGCTGCTGGGAGATCTGTTGTTGCTAATGGGGGTAATTTGTTTCTGGGGTGGCATTTGTTGCAGGGGGTTAATTGTTGCTGGGTGGAATTCTGTTGCTGTGTGGGGGGGTCTATTGTTGCTGAGCAGGCGGTACGTTTTCACATAAAAGTTGTCTCTGTGGCGGATTCGCCGTGAGATCACTTTTATCGGGGGCGGGAGAGGTGCCCCCCCTCCTGCCACTTTCTGGTCATCTCCACCGTTTACCGGATAGATCGGCAGTGGCGGAGACGATTGGATCCGCTCCCCTCAGTGCCTGGATGCCAAGTGAGGGCAAGATGGCGCCCACTCGGCTCCATGGCATTGAAGGACGGTAGCAATGTTAAATGTCAGTTCTGCCCAATGCTCTGAAAGGGAAATTTATTTTTGCATTTTTTTCAAATTACATTTTTATATATTTATTTATTTTTATTGCATTTTAGTGTAAATATGAGATCCAAGGTCTTTTTGACCCCAGATCTCACATTTAAGAGATCCTGTCATGTTTTTTTTCTTTTGCAAGGAATGTTTACATTCCTTGTAATAGGAATAAAAGTGACCCAAAAAAATGTTTTAAATGGACAGTGTAAAAATAAAGAATAAAAAGTAAAATAAATAAGGAAAAAAAATGTAAAGCGCCCCGTCCCGCTGTGCTCGCGTGCAGAAACGAACGCATACAAACGCATATGCCTGCATATGAAAACGGTGTTCAAACCACGCATGTGAGGTATGGCTGCGATCGTTAGAGCTAAAGCAATAATTCTAGCACAAGATCTTTTCTATAACTCTAAACTGTTAACCTGTAGAAATTTTTATACTTCACAGATGGAGATTTTTTAGTGCCAAAGTAATTTTGAAGCATGACATTTTGGGTATCAATTTACTCGGCATAACATTATCTTTCACAATATAGAAAAAAATTGGGCTAACTTTAATGTTGTCTTATTTTTTAACTAAAAAAAGTTAATTTTTTCAAAAAAAGACCGCTGCGCGAATACAGTGTGATATAAAGAATTGCAGCGACCGCCATTTTATTCTCTAGGGTGTTAGAAAAATATATATATACTGTTTGGGGGTTTTAAGTAATTTTCTAGCAAAAAAAAAACAGATTTTAACTTGTAAACACCAAATCTCAGAAAGAGGCTCAGTCCTTATATGGTTACTTAGGGCAACTCAGGTGACCCATGCATGCGCATGTGGTTTTTCTTGTACGATTAGCGCATTGTTTCTTTTAAAAATAATAAAGGAAAAACTTGTACCTTGTTCTTGATGGGCCATATAGTTAGCAAAATAAATATATTGTGGTATACTCCTCCCTTTGTATACATGTGTGTTTCTATTTTACTGGTGGAAAGGCCATATATCAAAAACAGCCCAAGATTCCTCCTACTTTTAATATGCCACTGGTCCACCCTAAAGGTACACATAGGTGTGGGAAGACAGTCAAAAACAACTGTATCATCAATAATATTATGTCTAGGAATATACTCATAGAACACAGACTGGGGCTCTTAATTAAAATATCGATTGGACAGCTTTTTCTTATTCCCCTAACGGTAAACTCAAGTCCTTCAGAATCCAAAGACAGTGAGATTGTCCCTGCATGTCCTGCATACATAAGCATATTTAGTCATTAAAATATCTCTTTAGTATTAACATGCCAGCTAATTAAACTGTATTTGTTGGAGTTAATTGATTTACATATTTATTGCACTGATTCGTTTGTTCTTGTCATCTTTTTTTGTATTTTTTTGCCTTCTGATTTTTTCTTTTTTTTTCATTTCTGCTATATTGATCATTTTCAGTTTACATTTTCAGTGGGCAACTTGCCCAGAAAACAGTACACAGTAAATGCTACAGAGAAAATACATAAGGGGATAGAGAAGAAAAGGGTAAGGAGCACATATACATGTGCATTAGTATAATATTATTACAGTGCCAAACAGAAAATTTGGTTCCAGTATACAAAAGGATTGAAACAGTAAAACTCTCTCAAAAAAAAGGGTGAACTTAACAAGAGGCGATAATTATATTAAAAATACATCTTTATTACAAAAATAGATTAAAAAACAAATAACAAACAACAACACCCTATTACTTGACAAGGTCAACAGATACCCTATAGACCAGACATTGGTAAAGGAACCCATAAAATTCGCTGTTGTCTCTTGCCTGTACTCTCAGATAGATTAGGAAGAAAGAAGCCTTAGGCACATACACGCGGACGTTTTTTGACGCCGGCGTTTTCTGGCGTTTTTTGCAGCTCTCCATGTTAGTCAATGGCCCCATAAAAACATTGGTGTTTGTTTTTGAGCTGTAGATGACGTCGGCGTTAGTGAGCTGAAACTAGAACCCACAGCCATCGCGTTCTGAGGCTGTAACGTTTTGGCATTTTTTAACGCCGACGCCACAATATGCCAACAAACACCACCTATTATTATACCAGCGTTTTCCGGCGTTTTTTGATGCCGGCGTTTTTAGGTTGAAAAATAGCAGAGGGATGATTTTTTTTAAAAAACGCCTATTGACGCCGACGCTCAAAAACGCCGATGCATAACGCCGAAAAACGCCGACTTTTTTTCCTTGACGTCGGGCCCGACGTTTTGTTTATTTTTTTTAGAAACGTCCGTGTGTATGAGGCCTTATAATAGTGTATCCGGTATCCCTCGTTTGAGGGCTCAAATGGTGGAGCCAAACCCAAAACCCTTAAGTAGGGTAGGGGCACCTCACCTCAAAGTCTTAGACATATGAGTGCCCCCCTGGTTGATGTTTGTGCCCCTCTTACCAGTATTGAGCCTTACCTGATCCACATCTTTCTATTCCTAATAAATTTATCAGTGACGTTGGTTTAATTGGAGGTTGGATTCCCCTGCCCTTCCTTTTTGATCCAGGAGTCATATATGAAAGTTAAATTACCTCTAATACACAGAACTGGACCCCTCTGTAGGATTGTTTTAGTCTAGTCTTGTCTTGTGCGGTGTCATCCTATACCTGGTTTCAAGGTCTATCAGGACCTACCCGGTATGTCCTGAGGAAACTATTGAATTACGAAACATGTTGACAAGCAAGCATGGAGGAGTTTATGGACCTAATTCCTTGATATATATACATAGTGCTTATTACACTCATCACAGACTTTTTCATCTACTTAGTGAAAGGATCCATACCTCCATGTCTGTTCTATTGGATATCTTTTGACCTTGTCAAGTAATAGGGTGTTGTTGTTTGTTACATGTTTTTTAATCTATTTTTGTAATAAAGATATATATTTTTTATATAATCATTGCCTCTTGTTATGCCCACAAAGTCTACCCTTTTTCTTAAGAGAGTTTTACTCTTTCAATCCTTTTGTATACTTATTAGATGTTGGCATAGTGGGGTCCTCCTTTTCTGGGTTCCAGTATATACATCACTATACATGAGTAATTAGATATTGTTCCAAAGAAGAACACATATTATCAAAGGTTTATCAAATATGCATACATTTAGACATCATGCTTTTCCTTCTAAAGCAGTGGTTCTCAACTCCGGTCCTCGGGACCCACCAACAGGCCAGATTTTCAGTATTACCTTGGGGAGATGCAGACTAGAATTCTGCAATCACTGAGCAGCAAATGATATCACCTGTGATGCATTTCAGTTATCCTGCAAACCTGGCCTGTTAGTGGGTCCCGAGGACCGGAGTTGAGAACTACTGTTCTAAAGGATATATGTCGTTTTGGAAGATTTTATAAGTTAAAAAAGCAAATTAATAAACATCATATGAGAATTTTGCACACTGCGGTCCCAACATTCAGTACTATGCCCAACTGTGCTTAATGAGTGTACATTATTCATGGTTCACACCTGTATTACATGCCCGTGTATTGTTTTAAAAGAGATTGAGAAACACTTGTTTCACAAGCACCATTTTAAAAGAACATGCATATTCTTCCTAGCAAATCCCCTTATGCAGCATTTTCACTGTTCAGGTTGTCACTGAAACCAATGAGAGTACACAGAACCCAATCAGTGTAGACACAAGGAATACGTTAGTAAGCAGTAAGTATGGGGTCAAGGCACAGGTGAAGGTTTGTGCTGGCTGGGGTTAAAGTTAAAGCAGTTGTAAAGCTTTCTCTTTTTCCTAAAAAAATAAACATGTTATACTTACCTGCTATGTGCAATGATTTTGCACAGAGCAGCCCTGAACCTCCTCTTCTGCAGTCCCCCTGCTGGTGAACTTGGCTCCTCCTCTTCTACGAGTGCCCCCATAGCAAGCTGCTTGCTCTTACATAAGAGTTCCCCTTTACAGTACATCAGAGTCCGCAGGGTTTACTTTAAAGTGCAAGCGGGAACTTTGCAGACCCTGATGTAAAGGGGAATGTTGAGGGCTCAGGTATAAAGGGGAACTTTGATGTAAGAGGTTCTCTGGTCACCTGAACCCCCTTACCTCAGAGTTTGCAGAGTTCCCCCTTACCTCAGAGTCCGCAGAGTTCCCCTTGCACTGTAACTCTGCTAACTCTGTGAGGGGGAACTATGCAAACTCTGATGTAAGGGGGGCTCTTGTGACCAGAGAACCTCTTACACCAGAGTTCCCATTTATACCAGGGTCCACAACATTCCCCCCCTTACATAAGGGTCCGCAGAGTTCCCCTTTACACAAGAGTCTGAAGAGTGAATACACTAAGGTAAAAGGGTTTACTGATGTAAGAGGGGAGTGAGGACACTGATATAAGGAGGACCTTTATATCAGTGTCCCCCCCCCTTACCTTACGGTCTCCACTCACCCCTTATATCTGTGACCCCCAATAGAGTGACTGACTGACTGTTTCATACACTAACCTGCAGGCTTTGGTCCTCCTCTCCCCCGCACCCCCTCATTGCAGATGCTTTCAAATTTGCTGGAAAGGCACCAAGCACCAACATGTCACTGCGCACTTGACCCGTCAACAACCCCCATGTTCAAGGCAATCCCCGCCCAAGCCAATCCCCACTCAAGCTAAATCTCCACTGAGCCTGAGCCAAACTCAGCCAATTGCTACATCTGCATCTACATTGTATGCGCAGTTCCGGAGCCGGACAATTTGTAATCGGCTCAAGCAGGGATTGGCTTGAGTGGGGGGGCGCTGGTAAGGTGCGAAGCGGGGAGTGGAAAAAGCTTGGGGCAAGAGCACTTTTAACTGGCACTTTTCTACTGTTTATGGACAGCAGGAAAGTGCCCTTTTTTACTGGCAACACTGCTTGGGGCCCCCTCCACAGTGGCAAAACACCAGTGTCCAGTCACAAGTGCAGCCTTTGCGACCCTGGTAGTTCCGCCATTGGTATATGCACACTTCTAAATAAGTTAAACTTAGATGACTTATCCATTCTCCCTGGTCTGTATTCTTAGGGCTCATTTACGCTTGCTTCAAAACAGGGCGTCAGACAGGCTTTGTTAAAGCTCTGTTAATGCCAGTAAAAGCCCATGTCACTAAATAAAATGGTTATCTTACAGTCCTGTTTACCTCTTCCATTGGCTTTGCTTAGTTTCAGCTTTGCGTCAAAAATTATACCCCATTTAGCCAGGCTTCAAAGCCTTTTCAACACCTCCATAGAAGTCTATGACAAAGCTTGTTTGAAGCACCTGCAGCTTTTCAGAGGCTTTAATTCAGCTTTAGCTTCGCTTTGTTTTGGAGAAATTGCAGGTGTGAGATATCAACAAACACAAACACACAAGGCATCGGCCAAGCTTCAACAAAGCTTCAAAAGAGCATCACCGAAGCCTCATTGAAGCACCACCGTAGCCTCATTGAAGCACCACCGAAGCCTCATCGAAGCACCACCGAAGCCTCAAAAACACATCATAAAAGCTTGTTGAAGCAGTAGGGGCTTTAATGTGCGTTGAAAGCAAGTGTAAACGAGCCCTTAGTGTGTTCACATAAGGCTACATAAAGTTTCAATTAGAGCTGGAGTGTCTAAAAATGAAAATAAACTACTGCTGTGCTTTCACTTTAGAAAGCACATAATCAGTGAAACCTGTGTCATGGTGTCAACCTATAGAAAATGTTTGTAAAATGAAGATTCTATAGAAAGTAAATGTATCTTTTTTACCTTTCTGTATCAATATAAAACATCCCTTAAAATGCTGAATTTTAAAATATGATGTGTAATTGTATATTTTTTTAACAATAACTATTTTAAGTAACAACATTTTTTTATACACAGATCACAAAGAATATATTAGAGTCATTACAAAATGCTTCAATGCATTGATGTTTCAGTATTATCTTACAAGCAAGAAAGAAATAAAAAGAAAAAATGAACATTTCCAGTATAGTCAGTATTATTGTCAAAAGTATGTTGATGGATGTTCTACACAAGTGATTCTCAAACTGTGTGCCGCGTGAGATTTGCAAGTGTGCCGTGGGAGTTTTGAAAAATATTTAAAATTGCTAGTGTTTTGAAACCTTGAACGTATCGAAAAATGAAATGGTAAATCAATGTCGCAAAAGTTAAAAAAAGTAACATACTAAAATGCAATCTCTGTCAGTCTGTCATTCATTGGTTCCTTTTGTAACTTGAGACTTGTGCGAGATCTGGGGAGAACTTGATCGCTCTAATTATAATAATAGAGACCGTTTTATTCCAACTTTGATGCTTATAAATAAAGTTTGTTCATTGTTTAGCGACGGAGAAATACTTAATCAAGTCTGGAACTCAGAAAGAGAAACTGTTAAATGAAAAGCAAGGAAGCATGCGAAAGTACAAAGAAGATTACAATCGCTTCAATCTGATTTGCTCTCAAAAGCAGGCACATCCTTCACATTAACCACTTCCCGACCGCCGGACGTCTAAAGACGTCCTTGTCTTTGAGTGGGGATATCTGAATGATGCCGGCACCTACCAGCATCATTCAGGTATCATTTTTTTCCGCCGGCGATTCCCTGCACCATAAGAATGATCATAGCAGCAGTTCAGCCGCTTGATCGTTCTTATCGGCAGCGGGAGGGGACACCCCTCCCGCCGCCCTCCGGTGCTTCTCCCGGGCCGCTCGTGCCATCGGCGGCCCGGAGAACAGATCCGTCGCCGGCGGTTGCTGTGCGTAGTGATGACTGATGACCGGATGGTCACCAGTCATCTCATTGTGCCTCGGAGGCCCGGGCACAACGTATGACGTCACGTCCGGGTCACGTGATGTAAACAATGACGGTTTACTCGGCGGAAAAGACCGAGATCGCTCGTTTTTTTTCTGATCTTGGTCTTTCCAGCCTAGAGGGGAGGTGTGAGGTCTTATTGACCCCATATCTCCCCATAAAGAGGACCTGTCACGCAAGATTCCTATTATAGGGGATGTTTACATTCCTTGTAATAGGAATAAAAGTGATCAAAAAAAAAAATTTAAAGAGAAAGTGTAAAAAATAAAAAAATAAAGGTAAAATAAATAATTAAAAAAAAAAAAAAAATTTAAAGCGCCCCGTCCCCGTGAGCTCGCGCACAGAAGCGAACGAACGGGTTAGTCGCGTCCGCATATGTAAACGTTGTTCAAATCACACATGTGAGGTATCGCCGCGTGTGTTAGAGCGAGAGCAATAATTATAGCCCAAGACCTCCAATGTAACTCTAAACATGTAACCAGTAAATAATTTTAACGCATCACCTATGGAGATTTTTAAGTACCAAAGTTTGGCGCCATTTCCTGAGTGGGCGCAATTTTAAAGCGTGACATGTTGGGTATCTATTTACTCGGCGTAACATTATCTTTCACAATATACAAAAAAACTGGGCTAACTTTACTGTTCTGTTTTTTTTTTATTCATGAAACTTTTTTTTTCCCAAAAAAAACGCGTTTGAAAAATTGCTGCGCAAATACCGCGTGACATAAAAAGTTGCAATGACCACCATTTTATTCCCTAAGATCTCTGCTAAAAAATATATATATATAATGTTTGGGGGTTCTGAGTAATTTTCTAGCAAAAAAACGATGATTATTACATGTAGGAGAGAAATGTCAGAATTGGCCTGGTTGGAAAGTGGTTAAATGTAAAATTAAATATATGAGTAAAAATAAATAAGTTCTTCACCACAAAATTGTTAAATCTTTTCAGGTGTGCCCTGAAAATTTTTAGATCTTTTTGGTGCGCCAAAAGACAAAAAAGTTTGAGAAGCACTGTTCTACACTGATAACTAATAAACAACTAATAATTACCATATTGGGTAATCTAAGATAGCAAATGAAATTTTTTCATCCAAGGTTCACACAACTTTAACCCAAGATTCCCATTTTTGTAAATGGATTCCACTGCAAAAATATGTGAAAGCTGTGTGAATCTTGTGTAAGAAAATTATAAATACAGCCTTAAGTGTCAAACATCTTTTAACAAACGTGATTTTAAGTGGATATATTAAAAACATATAATAAGGCTGATTTATGAAGGTAGTTTAACCCCTTCCTTACCGGGCACTTAAACCCCCTCCTGCCCAGACCAATTTTTGGCTTTCAGCGCTGTCGCATTTTGAATGACAATTGCGCGGTCGTGCGACGTTGTACCCAAATAAAATTTGCGTCCTTTTTTTCCCACAAAAAGAGCTTTCTTTTGGTGGTATTTGATCCCCTCTGCGTCATTTCTGATCACCGCTATAAACAAAAAATGAGCGACAATTTTGCAAAAAAGAACAATATTTTTTACTTTTTGCTAAAGTACAAATCCATTAAAAAAATTATTCATCAGTTTTGGCCGATATATATTCTTCTACATATTTTTGGTAAAAAAAAAAAATCGCAATCGGCATATATTGATTGGTTTGCGCAAAAGTTATCGCGTCTACAAACTGGGAATTGATTTCTGGCGTTTTTATTATTTTCTTTTTTTTTACTAGTAATGGCGGCGATCTGCGATTTTTATCGGGACTGCGATATTGGGGGGGACATGTCGGACATTTTTGACACATTTTTGGGACCAATGACATTTATACAGCGATCAGAAATTTAAATGTCCACTGATTACTGTATAAATGTCATTGGCATTGAAGGGGTTAACCAGCAGGGGGCAGTGAAGGGGTTAATAAATGTTCCCTGGCTGTGTTCTAACTGTGGTGGGGCAGGGCTGGTCAGGACATAACAGATCTAACTGATCCCAGTGACAGGGATCAGTAGATCTGGAATGTCCCCTGTCACAGAACGGGGAACTGCCGTGTTTACAATGGCGGTTCCCCGTTCTGAGGCTCCTAAATGTGATCGGTGGGTCTCGGGCGGACATCGAGTCCGCCCGACCCGCGGGCACGCTCGCGCAGCGTGCGGCGCGCGCGCGCCACCGCTGCCACCAGGGGGCGCGCTGGGGCATGCGCAGTGGAGGACGTCCATGGACGTCCTCCCGGCATTTCAAATCCGCGCTGGAGCCGTATTTTGGCAATAGCGCGGATCTGAAGTGGTTAAAAAATAGGGGGGATATTCACTTCAACTATCCAGTCGTATGAAAAGGAAATTCCTGTTTACTTTCCCAATTATGTGCAGATGCATTTTAACATGATTGGATAATTGAAGTGAATATTCACACAATTTTGTGAATAAAGATTCTTAACTCCTTTGGTAAATTAGCAGTTTCTGCAATACATGCACATTCCTACATATTTTAGTTCTTTAAAGTGCTACAAATAGAGAAAATACTTGTTTATCTACCCAAAATCCAGTGTGCTTCTAACATTCTGTTTCACCACATTCAATGCCGGGCACTTTCACCCCCTTCAGGGCCAATTTTCAGATTTCAGCTCTGTCGCACTTAGAATAATAATTGCGAGGTCATGCAACACTATATCCATATGACTTTTTTATATTTTTTTCACACAAATAACGCTTTCTTTTGGTAGTATTTAATCACCACTGGGTTTTTGGTTTTTTACCAAATAAACAAAAAAGACAGAAAATTGTGGAAAAAATGCATTTTTCTTTGTTTCTTTTATAAACTTTTGCAAATAAACAATCTTTCTTCATAAATGCAGGTCAAAATGTATTCTGCTACATTTCTTTGGTAAAAATAACCTTAATCAGTGTTTATTATTAAGTCTGTAGGAAAGTTATAGAGTCCACAAACTTTGGTATATATCTAAAAATGATCAGTTCTGATGTACTGTATCTCAATTCTTGAGGCCTGAAAACACCAGGAAAGTACAAATATCCCCCAAATGACCCCCTTTTTAGAAAGCAGACAGTCCAAGGTACTTAGTAAGGGGCATGGCAATTTTTTTGAAGTTGTAATTTTTTGTTTCAATTTTTTGCAAATGGAAAAAATTAAAGAAATATTTTTTTCACATACTGTCACCAGTGCAGTACAGCATTTTTATATAATGTGTATATCAGTGATCAGGGACACTGACTGGTGACAGTATGTAAAAAAAATTCAATAATTTTTTTAAAACATTTTATTACATTGTTTGCTTTTGTTTTACCTTTTTTTAACACACTGGGGTTGATTTACTAAACTGGAGAGTGCAAAATATGGTTCAGCTGTGCATGGTAGCCAATCAACTTCTAACTTCAGCTTTTTAAATTAAGCTTTGACAAACTGGAAACTGATTGGTTTCTATGCAGAGCGGCCCCAGATTCGACACTCTCCAGTTTTAGTAAATCTCCCGCACTGTGACCAGAGCAACACAGTGTTACCATAGTAACACTGTACTACTCTGGAGAAGTGACCAAGATTCTTTTTTTTTTTTCTTTACACATTATGATTGCTTATACCACTGAATTTCATTGGTATAAGCAACCATTTTTACTGAATAAAAATGATTAATTCAGTGGGTTTTGTTGTGATTAGCTGTGATTGGCCACAGCTAATCACATGGTACAGATGGGCTGTGATTGGCCTTGTCTGTACCATGTGATCACTTTGACCAATCACAGCTAGCAACACAATTGTACACAATGGATAGCATGAGGGAAAGCCATCCATTGTTTACAATTGTCGTGTAATCTGCTGTGATTGGTCACAGCATTCACATGGTATTGGCAGCGGGCCGGTACAGCTGGTGACAGATTGCACTTCAGCATGGCCACAGGAGAGGCATGTTTTGTGAGTACATCATAAGACATCTACCCGGAATGATGAATTCCACGCCCAGCTGTCATTTTACTATAAGCCAGACGGGAACTGGTAGAATTAACAACAGAGTACTTTTGCTGCAGTGAAACCCTGAACAGTGTTGATAGCCTTGTCCACTGGACTACAGAATGCCTCTTCCTTCTCATCTCCATAACATTAGGGGGAGATACTCTATAGTTCAGCAGGGGAGAACTGTATAGGACTGAAAACACTGTTTGAGATTTAAGTGCAGCAGTGGTACTGTTGTACGCTCAAACAAGAAGTTAGAAGCTTGATGGATTTCTGGCAGGTCCAACAGGTATTGTTCTGTACTTGCAGTGTTTTTAAAGTGACCAAACAGAGAAATGTGTGTAATGAGGAGGTGTACTCAATAATTTGTTTGTTTGTTTTTGCCCAAAGCATACACCTTAAATATCTAACTTGCAACTGGAACCTAGGTCTGCATTTTGCGAGAAACATATTTGTAACCAAGTCTCAAAATACCAACCAAATTGTTCTCTTCATTCCTCCAAAGACCTCCTGCTCTGTAGCTCCCTTGTTACCTCCTCCCATGCTCTCCAGGATCTCTCATGAGCCTCTCTCATTCTATGGAACTCCCTACCCCAATATGTTCACCTATCTCTTATTCTGTTCAGCTTTAGGCAATCCATGAAAACCCATCACTTCAGTGAAGCCTATCCTGCCCCACCTAACAACTGTACTTTTAATTTCTCCTTCAGCTCACCCCTCTACAGTTATTACCTTTTGTATCACTTGTACCTCCTTTTTAGATTGTAAGCTCTAATGAGCAGGGCCTTCTGATTCCTCCTGTATTGAATTGTATGGTAACTGTACTGTCTGCCCTCATGTAGTAAAGCACTGTGCAACCTATTGGCGCTATATAAATCCTAAATAATAATAATAATATTTAAAACATCTTAACCAAAGTGAGGTTCCCTTTCAGCATCAATAATAATTATTTGAACGCTTATACATTTGTAATACAAAACACATTTTAATTTTAAGTCAAACCAATATGAAGATTTTATTGCATCATTTAGTTTTTAGGTTAAACATCATGGGCTAAATGTTGAGTTCCAGAACATGCTCCCACGAGGCCTGCATTCAAGTCTACAATATGTTAGCAAAGGCCTAATAAGATGATATCATCAACCTGTACCCATAATGACATCAGGATCCCGAAGACACTAGTTCTGTGTGAGCCATCAAAATACCTCTCAAACACAGCAACGTTATGTATAGACCATCAAATTTTGAGTCATGACATAAGGGTCGTTAGTGAGGACTAGGGATGAGCCGAACACACCCGGTTCGGTCCGCACCAGAACATGCGAACAGGCAAAAAGTTTGCATGAACATTCGAACACCATTAAAGTCTATGGGACCCGAACATGAAAAATCAAAAGTGCTCATTTTAAAGGCTTATATGTAATGTTACTGCTCTAAAAGTGTATGGGGACCCGGGTCCTGCCCTAGGTAACATGTATCAATGAAAAAAAGTTTTTAAATCAATCGTTTTTTCAGGAGCAGTGCTTTTAATAATGCTTAAAGTGAAAAAAAATGAAAAATTCCTTCAAATATCATGCCTGGGGGGGTCCCTTAGTCTGCCTGTAAAAGGGCACACCTCTGTGATGTTTAGAACATAGCCAGAGCAAAATGACATTTTAATCAAATTGTCATTTATTATTGCGGTTGTAATGTATTGCCGGTTACCGGCAATATAGATAAAATCACTGAAAAAGCATTGCGTTGACCACCCCCCACCCCCCCAGTCCATACCAGGCCCCTCAAGTCTGGTATGGATTTTAAGGGGAACCCCGCTCCGAAATTTTTAAAAAAAATTGTGTAGGGTTCCCCCACAAGGTCCGTAACAGACCCTTCAGGTCTGGTATGTATTTTAAGGGGAACCCCGCCCAAAATAAAAATAATTTGCGTAGATGTCCCCCCAAAGTCCGTACCAGGCCCTTCAAGTCTGGTATGGATTTTAAGGGGAACTCTGTGCCAAAATTTAGAAATAAAATGATGTGGGGTCGCCCCCAAAGTCCATACTAGGCCCTTCATGTCTGGTATGGATTTTAAGGGGAACCCTGTGCCAAAATTTTGAAAAAAAATTAAGTGGGGTCCCCCTAAAGTCCATACTAGGCCCTTCAGGTCTGGTATGGATTTTAAGGGGAGTCCCACGCCAAATTTCTTTAAAAATGGCGTGGGGTCCCCCCAAAATCCAAACCAGGCCCTTATCCGAGCACACAGCCCTGGCATGGCAGGAGGGGGTGGGAACGAGCGAGTGACCCCCCCTCAGAACCATACCAGGCCACATGCGGGAGGAGGATGCATTGAGGTCGCCCCTACCCATTCACCAAAAAAGGAGTAAAGTGTTAAAAAAAACAAGAGGCAGTTTTTGACAAGTCCTTTATTGTGTAAAATAGCTCTTCTTCATTCTTATTTCTTCCTCCATCTTCTTCTGCCCCGGTCCTTCTTCTGGTCTTCTGGTTCTTCTTTTGGTCTTCTTGCTTCCTCTCTTCGTCTTCATTTTTCATCTTCTTCTTCCTTCTTCTTTCACCGCTGCCGCTCTCCAGCTGCCGCAGCCATGCCGTCCACTTCAGAGGCATCTCCCAGAATGGGCGGTTTTCAGTTCAGTTCATTTCTTTTATAAGAAAGGGCGGGGCCACCCAGTGATGTAAATGGGTGACCCGCCCCTCTGATGGCAAATTATGTCAGAAGGGGCGGGTCACCCATTTACATCACTGGGTGGCCCAGTCGTTACCTATAAAATAACTTTCAGACTGCAGACCGCCATTCTGGGAGACCCCTCCAGACAGCACAGCTGTGGCAGCAGGTGCGGGGGCGGTGAAACAAGAAGGAACAAGATGAAGACTGAAGACGAAGATGAAGAGAGGAAGCAAGAAGACGGAAAGAAGAAGCAGAAGACCAGAAGAAGGATTGGGGTAGGAGAAGATGGAGGCAGAAATAAGAAAGAAGAAGAGCTATTTTACACAATAAAAACTGACTCTTTTTTTAACACATTACTCCTTTTCACATAGGGAGGGTCGGGATCTGGGGATCCCCTTATTAAAGGGGGCTTCCAGATTCCGATAAGCCCCCCGCCCACAGACCTCCACAACCACCCGCAAGAGTTGTGGGGAAGAGGCCCTTCTCCCCATCAACATGGGGACAAGGTGCTTTGGGGGGGACCTCAAAGCATCCTCCCCATGTTGAGGGCATGTGGCCTGGTATGGTTCAGAGGGGGGCCACTCACTCATCCCCACCCCCTCCTGCCATGCCAGGGCTGCATGCTCGGATAAGGGTCTGGTTTGGATTTTGGGGGGGGCCCCACCTCATTTGTTTTTTAATTTTGGCGCGTGGTTCCCCTTAAAATCCATACCAGACCTGAAGGGCCTAGTACCGACTGTGGGGGGAACCCTACGCAATTTTTTTTTTTTAATTTTGGTGCGGGCCCTGCTGTAAATTAGTTTAAAAATTGTAGTTAGCAATTAGTAGTGTGCTATTTACTGTGCTATTTACTGTACACCCCCGAATGCACTGATATATAGTGTACACTCAATACGCTGCGTGTATATCTGTATACACTAGACTGTATATATTTTAAGACACCACGTCAAGTAGTGTGCTATATACCATACACCCCCGAATGCACTGATATATAGTGTGCACTCAATACGCTGTGTGTATATCTGGATACATTAAACTGTATATATTTTAAGACACCACGTCAAGTAGTGTGCTATACCGTACATCCCCGAATGCACTGATATATAGTGTACACTCAATACACTGTGTGTGTGTGTATATATATATGCATATATATATATATATATATATATATATATATATATACACTAGACTGTATATATTTTAAGACACCATGTGTACTATATAACATACACCTCCGAATGCACCGATATATAGTGTACACTCAATATGCTGTGTGTGTGTGTGTATATATATATATATATATATATATACCAGGCTGTATATATTTTAATACACCAGATCAAGTGTACTATATACCGTACGTACAACCCGAATGCACCGATATATAGTGTACACTGAATAAGCTGTGTGGATATATATATGTACACACTAAATTTCACAATTTTCAAAAGCTATCTAGCTAAACTGCCTGCAATCCGCAACCTAAACTCTCTCTCTATCACTCCAGCACCGCTGCCAACACACACTACATAGAGCCGCTGTACAAACGGCTTTATATAGTGTGGGGCGTGGATTGAGGCTGCTGAGCAGTGATTGGCTAAAGCACTCTGCCTTTCAAAGCTCTCACAGCAGGCCGCCCGCTAATTGGCCAAAGCATGCAGATCATGTGCATGCTTTGGCCAATCAGCGGGCGGCATGCTGGGGAACACGAAGTTCCCAGGAACGCCCCATAATGTCCGCAATGGCGCGAACGGACGAACCCTCGATGTTCGACTCGAACGTGCGTTCGACTCGAACCGGGAGCTCATCCCTAGTGAGGACCTTATCCAATTTAAGGACCTGAGAGGAGCAGCCCCATTTCAATATGAAATATATATGTTATACCAGTTGTACACATTGTTAGCTTGAGATATATTGCCATTTTCAATAATGTTCGTCCAAGGTGATCTAACATTTATCAGATTATGTTTATACCTTGTTGCATTAATAATTATTAATGATTAAAATGAAATGTTTGTGCGTGGTCACAGATGGCTGTGATTTCTGTGTTCAGTAAGAACAAATTATTTTAAAGAAAATCCTTTCCCCTGCTGAATTGACCATGTTTTTGAATTTATGAAGAAAGATGTTTTAGAAGAACCTCCCAGGGGTCTCTTATCAGGTTTAAATCTTTGCACTCTTCCCCCTGCAACTCTTCATGACACAAAGCATGCCAAAACAGCTTCCTTTTGCCTATGCATTAGCAATCTGTTTTACCTTTTTGACATCTTTCACACATAAAACCGTAAGAGAGAAATAAAATATATGTCTCTAGGTGAAAATAAAGCTTTGCCTTCCTCCTGATCTATAGGATATAAAGTAAAGCTCTGGCTTTGATAGTGGCTTTCCCTTATTCTAGAGTTGCCTTTCTATGCATGAAGACGATGAAGATGGATTAGGGAGAATTGGCCTTATCCTCCTAGGGGCTTTTTTCACCCTGTCTTCTTGTATATGCTTTCCATTTTTATTTTGTTTAGGTTTCTCTTTTAAGTTTTGGGGGTTTTTGTCTTTTTTTGTCTTGTGTTTATTAATAACTTATTTTCTTTTTATATCTAGTAGAAAATGTGCACATTTCATTGTGTTATGTAGTTGACAATGTGTTTACAGTGCAATTTCCATTTAATTTTCTCTGGCATGTAATTATTAATTTGCATATACATTTTCTATTATCTCGGTCACTCTCCATTTTATGTTAACATTTAGGATCACTATTTTCCCACTAACCTCATGTAGTCAAAAAGAAATGTTTCCATAACAGTACAGGGTATTTTCAAATTATTTATAAAAAAAATACAAAATAAATAAAAAAACGCATAAATAAAATTTGTTTTTCATCACCTTCTTCTTGGAATCAGAAACACATACATTGAGAAGAAAACTGATTTTTTATTCATCCTTATAAAACACTAAACCCAATGCAGATGACATGTAGCATTTTATTTTATGCTAGCACTTACCTGTACAGCAAGCTCGTTTGAATACGTAGATAAACTCTACATTTTATGCAAGAGAGTAGTCCAATGTCATTTAAGCAGAATATGATTACATGGATTAGCTGGAGAAGATCAACATTTTCCAAGCTACTGTATTAAGAACAAAAACTCAAAGTACAAAGGATAGAGATTCCTTTATTGAATGGCTTATACCTTTGGTTTATTTTTGTCCTTTGCAAAATTACTTTGCAACCAAAAAACATTGGCATTTGTGGAGTCATAATAGTTTTCATCTTAGGTTGGCAGAGGCTTATCCAATTGAGGTTGTATATTTCAGAACTCTAGATAGCTGAATTGGTACATGCATCTAAATAAGAAAAGAGGTTGTACAATTAAACTATGAAAATGCGCATACACAGGTAGAATTTTCACAAACTTTAAAGTAAATACACACTACACACAAACAACATAGTATTACTAATAACAAGACTGTATTGTAACAGAAATACTCATGCCCTTTGCAGGATGAGAGGATTGATGGTTGACATTTTAGGAAAAAGTCATTTTTGCAAAGCATGGGGGGGGAAATAAAGAGGGTGAGGAGCAAAGAAGAAGGTGTCCAGGAAATAGATGTACAAGTTGAAAAGAAGTTGAGAAGAAGAAAAGAAGAGAAAAAGTGAGGTGGGGGTCATCAATGTCTCACCAGCCATAAGTAGTAGTGCCATATGAGAATAATGCTTTAACTATGTGATTCAAGGACGAGGTGTTATCTGTGATTGCAAAAATTCCTTACTGTAGAACTACACCCTCTGGAACATTTTTGGATGTACCTTTAATGGCTATGGTCAGATTTTCCATTTATATTATATAATTTATTTTTTAGAACCACAAACTCAGCTGTTGGTGTTATGTTTCATCCAAAAGAAGGGGATGCAGGACCTGACAGCATTTTTTAGGTATACCCCATTTCCTGGTATCTACTGTTAATAGATGAATGCGATTTTTTTTACCGAAAATATGAGGAAGAATATAAATCGGCCAAAACCGATGAATAAATTTGTTTTTTTATTATAATTTTTTTTTTGTATTTGTATTTTAGTAAGAATTATTGGGTTTTTTTGTCGCTCTTTTTTGTTTATAGCGGTGGTCAGAAATGACACAGAGGTGGCCAAATACCACCAAAGAAAGCTCTATTTGTGGGAAAAAAAGGATGCAAATTTATTTTGGGTACAACGTGGAACGACCACACAATTGTCAGTTAAAGCGACGCAGTGCCGATTCGCAAAAAGTGCTCTGGTCCTACAGTGGGAAATCCTTCTGGGGGTGATGTGGATAATCAGTAGTATGTATATCAGAGAAAGAGCTTGTCAAAGTGCCTCTTTGCAAGGTGTTTCAAAGTTTGTGGTTGCACAGTTTAAATGTTGTGCAGAGGGTAGCGAGGTAAGGAAGTTTGTGAGAGGGAAGGATCTCTAGAAGTCCACTTGAAAGGAATTTTGAATTGAGGTTAATGCAGACAGCATGTCCCAGTTTGTGTGTAGAAGTGCAGTGTTTTGTTGAAGTTGGAGGCATTCAAACATCAGAGCATGGGTTCCTCCATTCCTGAGGGAAATGCTCAGTTCCCCATAATGGGGTAAAGGAAGGACAGTGTCAGTGAGATGTTTTAAGAATTTAAGAAAGGTTGGGAACTCATGTAACATTGGCAAATTTAAATAGGGCATATATAAATGTCTTATAAGTCTGTGTAATTACAGTTTTGTTAGTTTGAAGGGCAAGGCAACTGTCAAACACAGTTTTCTGAGACTGTCCCTATCATTTTTGACCCCAACCACAGGCAGCTGAACACTTAGCTAGTTCTGATTCCCAGTTCCTTCTCAATGTTTACTTCTGGTCAGCCAGCCCTCTTCAGCTGCCAATCAGGTTTTGCTGTATTGCGCATGTTTTGACAATGGAAATGCAGACAGGAGCTAGCAAAGGAATGACCTCTCCATTTTGCTGCCTAAAAATAAATCAGAAGGTTGGAGACAGGTCACTGACAAATCTGTGTTGCTTAACTGTAGTAATAAAAAGTGAGGTCCAACTGTGCTGTGTGTCTGGATTACAAAAATGGTTGAGCAAAATTATAAATCTTTTGACGAGTAAGGCAGTTCCCATGTACATATGTTTTAACATTGCATTTAGGTTTTTGCAATGAAATGGAATTCTGTGAAAAGTCTAAATTTCATATCTTTATACTTATTCTGTCGAATTTCACCCACCAGCTGAAATCTCTCCTTTTACTGCAAGTGTATTATAGGTGAAAGGTAAATATTAATGTAGGCAACTATAAGAAGCCAGACTTAAACTGTGATAGAAAACAAGATTTGGGCATGGCAAGACAAGAAACCACTGTCCTGACCTCCCAAGACCCTGTGCCTGAGCAACCTATCATCAGTCCCAAATACTGTGGAATGTGGATCAAGATGTTTCTAAGCTTAGTCAAATGCCTACCATTCATTACTTCAATTATATCTATATGGTTTGAAATCATACATATTGTGTGACTATAAGTTTATTTCTGTGAGTGTAGACATTAGATGTTGGGTGGGCACTGTACAGCTGCTGCAGATCCTAATATCTTGTGTGATAAACATCCTCCTTTTTATGAACAAAAAATGACAGCACTACATTACGTTGTTTAGGGTGGGTGACAAATTTCTTTTGTTTGATCTGGGAAGAATCATGAGTACCACGAATCCAGGAAATCAGGCAATACATGAATTGTATAATTCTCTGCTGATCCCACAAATATGTATGCGGATTTTCAGACAAGATATAAAGCTGCAATTCATCCAAAAAGATGAGTTTCAAAGAATTCACCAGATCCTCCTGATTTATGAACGTATTTCTTTATTTCTAAACCTTGGTGGAAAACCGGCCCTTCTGATGCTTATTATTTAGATCTCTAACACCTTTGTAGAAAGCTGCATAGAAGCTGCTTGGAGTCCAAGTTCTCAACACTGCTCTGTGTGTGGATGTTGCAGAGAATTATTCAGTGTGGCTGCACCCAGTGTGAATTTTGTATGAACCTGTAACATTAATCCAGACAAGGAATATTCTGCAAAAATACAGTATGTTATGTGATTAATTAATTTCTACATGTACACGTTATTTTTCTTAGAAACTGATTTTAAGGTTGATCATACATAACAACAAAAGCATACAATGCCTATATGTATATTCTTTGGTGAGGTTAACATCAGAATTATGAGATTCCACTGTTTAGAATAAGTGATCTGTATTGGCCCACCTTTTTTCTAAATTCTTTTTCAAACTCTGTAACATTCACATATACATTTCCAGTGTGCAAAAAGTGATATATTAGTATTTAACGTTGAAAAGTAATAAACCTATACTGCTGTGCTGGCTAATATCAAGATATATGTATGAAAATAAAATGCTGTTCTTCACATGCTTTGTCATAGAGTATATCTGTAATATCAGGTTTTTTTTAAATATTATTTTTAAAAATTGGCAAAATAAAGGAAAGTCAAGGTAGAACGAATGTAAAAAGCACAGAGAAGAAATAAAGAAGCAGAGGTGTATAGGCTGCTAATAGAGAAGAAGAAATAAGAGAGGAAAAAAGGAGAACTGGAGTGTAGAAGGAAAGGTAAGGATAAAGAGAATTCCATGGGTGGTGTATCTCCTTTGTCCTGCTGCTTCTAATGTTCAAGGGCATCATGTAATTAAGAAATGTTTGCCTTTTGTTGATAAGTAATGTTTTACCTAATATTGCAAGGCTCTGATGCATTGGATTTATTAATTAACCACTTGACCTCTGGAAGATTTACCCCTTTTTCTGACCAGGCCATTTTTTGCGATACCACATTGCGTTACTCTTAACCGACAATCGCGCAGTCGTGCGACAATGTACCCAAATAAAATTTATGTCCCCTTTTCCTATGAATAGAGCTTTCTTTTGGTGATATTTGATCACCTCTGCATCTTTTATTTTTTGCGCTATAAACAAAAAAAAGACTGACAATTTTGAAAAAAAAACCTATATTTTTCTACCTTCTGCTATAAAACATATCCAAAAAAAAAATTTTAAAACTCAAATTTCTTCACCAATTTAGGCCAATATGTATTTTGCTACATATTTTTGGTAAAAAAAACCCCAATGTTTGTATATTGATTGGTTTGCGCAAAAGTTACAGCGTCTACAAACTATAGGATATTATTTTTTTTACTAGTAATGGCAGCAATCAGCAACTTATGGCAAGACTGCGATATTGCAGCAGACAAATCAGACACTAAGGCCTCATGCACACTGCTGCCTCTAAACGGACGTTGAGGCATTTGGGTGTTTTTTCAGCTGCCCCTGAACTAATTTAATGTCATCTTATCAGTATATGTACACAGGGTTGTTTAAGGTCATTTCTAGGCAGTTGAGTTTAGAGACTTTTTGGAAAGCAAAAAAATGCATTCAGACAGAAGTTCAGAGGCATTAGAAACGCAAAATGCCTGTAACAGCTTGTAAACGCGCCTAAACACCTAACTCGCGTTTAGCAGTGTTTCATTTAGAGGCACTTGTTATTAAAAAAAAAAAACGCTTCTAGATGCGAACGCGGCAAAACGCCACTAACCGCGGCTGAATGCTGCATGTAAAGCATGGCCGGTTTAAGCATCGGTTTCTAAATTGTTCATGGGAGGTTGAAAAAGTATCCCGTGTGTATGGAGCCTAACTGATACTTTTGACATTTTCTTGGGGACCAGTGACACTAATACAGTGATCAGTGCTAAAAAATTATGCACTGCCACTGTACTAATGACACTGGCTGGGAAGGGGTTAACATCAGGGGAGCACAAAAGGTTAACTATGTGCCTAGACTGTGCTTTCTCACTGTGAGGGAGGTGCTTTTACTATGGGAAGGCAAAGATCCATATTCCTGATTTGCAAGAGCACAGGATCAATGCCTTCCCTCCTCACAGAACAGCAATCTGCCTTGTTTACATAGGCAGATCACTATTTTGAAGGTGTACTGTACAATTAGCGGTTGCTGGCGGACATAGAGTCTGTGGTATCCGCCGCTGGGCTCCTACTGTGTGTGATCACATCGGGAGCAGGTCGCTGGAGTTGCGAGTGTGCGCCCCAGACCCGGAAGTGTCAGGTCACGTACTAGGTATGTGATCTGGCACAGAGCGGCCACCCTGCCGCAATATATCTGCAGTGGGTGGTCAGGAAGTTGTTAAAGGGTATCTAAACCCAAAAGGAAAGATGTAATATATTGAATATGGTATATGTGGTAGTTGCATTCATTTTCTTTTTTCAAGGTTTTTTATTTTTATCCAGTAATTCTGTGAATAACACACTTCCTGTCCCTTCATCTGTCCACTTTCTTCCTATATTGGATGTATAAAGAAAGCCACCTAGACTAAACTTCTAACATATCTGCTTTTATTCAGCTGCATTATATGGGGAATGGGATGATTAAGGCTGGGTTCACACTATTGCAAATTGAATGTGGGTTCACCGCATCCAATTTGCAATAGCAGGAGATTTTGACTGGGCTCCGCTGTGGCTCCGATGCAAATTTGCACAGGGGTCCTGTACGTCTTTTGGTCCATTTCAGGTCCTAATTCAGCCCAAAATTCAGACTGAAATCGGACCTGAAACGGTGAATGGGGACGCACCAGACCCCTGCTGTGAGCCGCTCCGGCATTAGATGTGAACCCAGCCTAATAGTTTACAGAAGGAAAATATTGTTTTATGCTTCCTGTTCAGTTCACAGGAAGTGACGAGAAGATCAACAGATATTTGCTGAAAATATTCTTAGTCTTAAAAACTAAAATAAATGTGGTTACCACAACTAAAGATTGGTAATATGCAACATATGAATTATTTGTCCTTGGGTTTAATTATCCTATAAAGAAGATGTCAAGCCTTACATCTCCCTAATATCAATATTTTAGGCAATCCTTGTAAATAGCCGCATTTGAGATATGGATTTCTGAGAAACTTTGTAATATATTTAACTGCCCTCCTCCAAAAAATGCATAGGGTGTTTTTCCACATACTGGCACAAGACAGTTACCCACGGAAAAAGTGTCTTCAGAGTACTGCAGAGTGTTTTAGAAATTATGTCTGTATTGATGGGAGGGGGCAGGGAAGGAATGGTAATGGCACTGGCTTCTCAGGAAAACAATAGCAATCTTAACAGGTTTTCCTATGCCAATCACTCATCCCTCTGGGATTTGCCAGCCAGTGGTGTCTATGGGTACTTTGCCAGCCAGTGGTGTCTATGGGTACCTTGCCAGCCAGTGGTGTCTATGGGTACCTGCCAGCCAGTGGTGTCAATGGGTACTTTGCCAGCCAGTGGTGTTTATGGGTACCTTGCCAGCCAGTGGTGTCTATGCGCACCTTGACAGCCAGTGGTGTCTATGGGTATCTTGCCAGCCAGTGGTTTTTATGGATACCTTGCCAGCCAGTGGTGTCTATGGGTACTTTGCCAGCCAGTGGTGTCTATGAGTACCTTGCCAGCCAGTGGTGGCTATGGGTACCTTGCCAGCCAGTGGTGTCCATGGATACCTTGCCAGCCAGTGGTGTCTATGGGTACCCAATGACATGAGGTTGTCATTTGATTCAGAATGAAAATGATCAGATCAGCTGGCTGTCAGATCATGTTAAGGGGTATTTTATGGTTGAAGAGTTATGCTAGTAGCCACATAAAGATTACATGGGATGAGACCAGTGGTATATTTTTTCTGGGGGGCACAATCCGTCCACCGTGCAGTGCTCTGCGCCCCAAGCCTACCCTTTCTTGAAGCCAATTAGAGCCTCAGGCTCTAATCCTGTTTCTAAAACAAAAACCCCTGCATGTAATTTAGGGGCCGGGCACATGGATTAGGGGTGGCAGCTCCCCTGCGCCCCGTAAGGACAGACTGCCGCAGGATGAGACTAGTCATACCAATTACAAGGCTGATAGGGGGATGTTTACCCACAATGCAGTGAAGCACCTGATTCTGTTGACTAAATATTTTTCGGATGGTGAATGAGATGTTACAGCAATTAATTATTTTTTTCCAGCTTTATTTTTTTTTATTGCTACTTCCGTTTATAAAGTGACAGTGGTATAATTTCATCAAGATATTTAGTGAGTTATATGATATTACAAACTAGAAAACAAAGCAATTGAAGCAGGCACCATGAATGTCAGTGAAAGCCACAAAACAGAAGCATAAAAAAGAGCATAAAAGAATATAGAAGGTATCAGTATTTTCTGCTCCTTTAAGTGACCACATGAATATCTCCAGGAGGTAAAATTAAAATAAATTATAAACAACAGTAATGCAAGTTTTAAAATAGATTTTATTGGTGTGCACCTACTATTCTGCATGGTTTTTCATATCAGGAGCATGCATGCTAAGTAATAAGTGCAACAGGTCAGTCTTTATCTTCCTCTCTTAACAGTGATTGCCATCTTTGTTCAGACATTATCCAAGCCCAGCATCTACTTCCGAAACAAAAATGGTTGCCAATGGATAACATAATCATGTAAGTTGAGGTTCTAAACATAGCACCCTGCACCCTACAGACATAATTTTACATTTTCTGTAGGATTTGCAATAACCATACACATTCAGATATACTACAGCTAGTAACTTAAAGTGGAAATCTAGGCAAACCATTAAATCGGAGTTCCAGTTATATTTTTGTTTATTAACCTCCCTGGCGGTATGATTATTTCAGATTTTTGGTGCTGAAAGTGGTACCATTATTTTGCATGGAAATTTGGCGTTTTATATTGTAGGCCTGTAATTCTTAAGAATAACTCACTTAAATCTGTCCAAACAAGAGTCTAGTAGACATCCCGGATATGATAAGGTTTGAAACATGAAATCATAAATTATAATATAATAGCTAAAAATAATTATCAAAAATAATAACGTAATAGTAATAAAATGTATTCAATAATGTAATCAAACCAAAATAACTGAAATTTGCTCAGTTGCAGAATTGTCTCTGTCGTCACTTTCAGTGTCTGATGATAAATTTCATCACAAATCAGTATCACTCTATTGTGCAAATGATACTTATTTACTATCAGTGTTTTCTAGCTGATCAAAAACCACTTTTGACACAAAGGGACACTTTTTGTTTGCCATGGGCATTCTCAAGTTTCCAGGCAGAAAGAATGACATATATAATATAAAAGTGCATGCAGGGCACTGGGCAAAGCTCTGGGGACAAAGGGGATGTGAAATGATTTCATACAGTAATGTAATCTTACAGATTACAGTGTACTGTATGTGTACTGTGTGTTTCACTTTTTGAATTTACCGCCGGTCTCCGCCTCCGTGCGATGCGCCGCTCAGGGAACGGAGCCCGGCACACAGATGCATCAGGCGGAGGACACAGCCCACAGACATGGAGGGGGACATCGCTGGATCCAGGGGACAAGGTGAGTAACGCTGTCTTGGATTCAACGACGCAATCCCGACTGTGGCTCGGGGTTACCGTTCTTGGTACAGAAAATCCACCCCGAGCCATACTCGGGAATACCGCCAAGCAGGTTAAAAGTGAGCAGCTGCAAAAAGTGTAGCTTCTGACTTTTAATAAACAGACACTTCCTGTCCCATTATCCAGCGATGCACTTACACGCGCTGTGTCCTCCTTATGTTCAACCCTCGGCGGCACCAGCATCTCTACTATGTGCCCACTGTGCATGCGAGAGCACGCTCTGTGACTGGTCCCAAAGTCTTCTAGGACCTGCTTCCAATCGCCTAAGGCAACTGGAACGGGAGTGGGAGCGGGTTCCTGTAAAAATCAGGTACCTGCTCCCCCCTCTTCCCCAAAAGCTATGTTTCACAAACAGGAGTAGGGGAGGAGGCTTAAAGCAGAAGTTCCACTTTTGGGTGGAGCTCCACTTTAAGTACACCATGAAACACAAGCAGTATTTGTTCCTAAGGGAGGAAAAAGCAGTTTTTGCTCCAGGGGAGGAAAAAGCAGCATTAAAAAAACATTGGCATTCCAGTTGAAGCATGACATCATCAGTAGCGGCATGACGTCACATCGCAACAGGAAGTGTGTGGAATGTAATTTTGAGAGAGGTACACAGAAGCTGCATCCTTAAAGATACATATAGGCTATATTATTTTGCACAAGATATGAGTGGCAATGTTTACTTTTTAACCACACATAAAGCTTAAAGTGATTGTAAACTATTACCTTGTAAAAACACCCATTCAGTTTAAAATTGAAATGAAAGGCAAAACATTTTTGCATAGATATAAAAAAAAAATCTATATTTATATATATATATAAATACCCTTTTTTATACGTGATCACAGATGCTCCATTCTCAGCAGCATAAGAGCTGGGGGAGGAGAAGCAGCAGCACACTGAGCTTCCTAGTGAATGGCTGTGCAGCGGGGGCATGTCAGGACAAGTCTGATCATTGGAGGAGAGCAGGCTGAGTTCCCAGCATAGCTAGAGAACTGCCCATGCTGTGCTCTCCTGCTTAGTGTGGTCAGTTTTTAATAGGAAAGCAGAGAGACTGGCACGAACACTAGGGATTTCACATAAAGGAATTAATACAAAGAGAGAAGGATACTTTCTTACAAGTACATGGTACAGAAGCCACATATCAGGAATATGAAGTGTTGGGGTAACAAACGCTTTAATATACAGTGAGCACTATTAGTACTATTCTCTTCTGGGTACAATATGGGGATATTTGTTGGGATGACTCAGGATGGCATTGGATTGACTTTCCAGAATTTCCAGTGGTGGTAAAGGAGGCATCCAGAGGAATTCAGAAACTCTATATTTAAAGGAGAAAAGTGTTTTTGACCTAATAGACATTGGGTCCATTTAAGAAGGTGAGAGCGTTATTGCACTGGTGGTGGGCAAACACAGCATCCTAACGCACCATAGGGTGGTTTTGCACTATTGGAGAGGATTATTCATAACTTAAGGAAAACAGGACAATATAATTATATGTAACATATCACATATGCAGTGACTGGACACTTAACGCAAGATATATTGTTTTATTATACGTTCCACTTTTATTGATTTTCTTGTTCAAAGAATTTATTGGAAAGAAAAGAACAAGATAAAGTAAACATGTCACAATCAGACAATGTGTCATAAGGAGATAGGTATAGTCAATCTTAGTAGAAGTGAGAATTGGAACAATCATAACAACAGTACATCATAATGAAGCGATCACGTCAAAAACAATATCATCAGAGTTCGTTAGACAAGTGTTGCCCAAATAGCAAAGTAATTAATGGATGTTGATAGAAACATAACCAGGTAGAACAATAATATTCCGAAGTCTAGGAGAAAGGTAGAAAAAGGAGGACTGTGGATGCCCCTAACCATTTTATTGATTTTCATGCATTTATATATATTGTCTTGATATTTTTTATTCTTGGTATATATGCAATGGATAGTTAGTATATTGGCATATGATTAATTGGTGCACCACTTGCACTATTGATGGTATTCAGGTAATAGTGGACACTGTAGGTATTACTGGCCCACACGTACACATTTATACAATATTGCATATTGCACTGCACTGTTCCTTTAATATACTGTTGATACGTAGGTGTAAACACTTTTTTAGTGTCAGAAGCAATACCATATACACACTTTTCACACTATTATATATTTAGGCTGGAGTATTCTACAATTTTATGGCCATTGGACTGTATCAACACTCAAGATCTAAATGAACCTAGTGCTTAAGCACGTTTAGGCGAGTCAGGAATTTTTTTGGTGGCAAAACGCTCCTCTCTTGAATGTGCTGCCACATAGTTTTTTTCTGCCTGTAAACACCTATGTGCGCTAGGACACATAGGGGGAGATCTGCTAAAACTGGAGAGTGCAAAATCTGGTGCAGCTCTGCATAGAAACCAATCAGCTTCCAGGCTTTATTGTCAAAGCTTAATTCAACAAGCTTTAATTAGTAGCTGATTGGTTACTTTTCACAGCTGCACCAGATTTAGTAAATCTTCCCCATAGGCTAACAAAAGGGGAGTTTAGAGGCAGAAAAAAAAGTCAAACGACTCCTAAAAGTGGTGTTTTTGATACCCGGTGTACTTGAGGCATTTCTCTTTATTTTTATTTAGCCAGTGTTGTAATTTACACAGCACAGTTCCACTGGGCAGCCAAAAAGAATTATCTACTATTTCCCAGTTCAGATTTACACATTTCTGCATCATCTACTGTAGCTGCAGCTGGGACTTGTGTAATGATGCTGAGTCAATAAGCAAAAAGAAAGCAGGAGGCAGAGACTTGATACAGGGTGGCATGGGTATAGAAAGTTGTAGGGGTGTCTAAATCATAAAACTGTCTGAAATTATTACAAATCTATTGAAAAGTAAAACATTAAACATATTTGAATTTAAACTATGCATTTGGCAGTTTTCTTGTATTTCCACTTTAAATGGCAATGACACAACATACACAATGGTGGCACTACATCCTGCACTGTAGTAGTGTAGTCAACATGTCAGTGTTCAGGGAGTGCTCCAGGCTGTACCCTCCTGCCCCTGTGACTCCACTCCAGCATGGATATCAGCAGCAGCATGATTACTATGTATGAAATATGTACATGTAAAGTATGCATAATGCTCTTTGAATAATACATGGCCAAAACAGCATGCTGGGATTCTCATTTATTTTTCTCATATGTTGTTATGTAATTTAACATATCTCAATATAATTTTATAAACACTCACTTTATTTTGTGTGTTTCATTAACCAGTTCGGCTCTTGTACATTTATACTCTTTATGGACCAAAATGATTTCTGTTACGGGTCTGTTTATTCAGTTATTGTTATTTAACATTACTTAAAATAACAAAATAATGCATATATTTTTTTTTTCCGAACAAACTATGCTTTCTTTTGGTGGTTGTCTTGCAAGGAAATAGTATTTTTTTTTACTTTTCTCATGAGGGGTGCAACTCAAAGGATCATTCTTATACTCCTGTCATTACCTATACCCACAAACAAAATTGAGACTGATTGAAATCTACGGGCGACCTTAAAGGATTAGATAGCCTTAGTACAGTCTTTTTCCTACATTTCATTAGAGTCCATTACATGGCTTTCTCCCCAGAAAATACCTTAATCACTATCCGACTGCCTACTCATAGGGTTAACTCTCTGTAGCCTTTGCAATGTCTGTAAAACACTTTCCCTCTCCTCTACCCTTGACCCCATTCACTCTTGTACTCTTCAATCAAGCCTTTGCACTGAAAATGTCCAGCAAAATTCTTATCAGAATGCTGGCCATATACTAAAATGTTGGCCAACCACTTTTTGAGGAAACTTTCTTGACCACAATACTCTGTTTTCACAACCCAAAACTGCCCAGGTTCATCTTTGAATTTTTATTACAAACCATATATTTCCTTGAAAAAAAGAAATCAGACCAGCGTGAACGCTTACCCCATCTGAAACCATATGCTCCTAATGTAGGTGAGGTGTGCACAGCCTGGAAAAAAAAACAAGGTTTCAGACTGACAGCTGAAATCATAAATAGTTAATACCATGATCCACAAGAGTTCTCTGAATGTAAATGTTCAATAAAATGGCTACAAAATCCTATATCAGTGGTACCAAAAATACATCTCTATTACATTAAAATTTCCTCCAACATTACCAATTGTTGATGGAGATGTGAAGGGGAAGGTATAATGCTGCAAATTTGGTGGTTATGCCCAGAACCGCAACACTACTAGCATAAAGTACACAGCATCACCTCTTTTGTTTCTACCTATAGCCTGGACTTCACATAGGCCCAGTACCTTCTTGTCTGCCCAAACAACATTAGTATAAGACTCTGAACATGCATATGATTAATGCTGCTGGAATGTACAAACTCCTAGACTTCAGGAAAGGTTTGTGAGGCTTAATAAAGTGGCACAGATGTATGAACTGATCCACCGACCCAGGATACACTTGCTAGGTTTACAACAATGTAGACAAAAGCAAAAAACAAAAAAGGTTCCAAGCTCAACCTGCGGACCAGTCTGCCACCAAGCCAAATTTACCTGTCTAACAGTCCAGCGTTTAAAAGACAGGGGATTGGTTACACACATTTGCAAGTGTATGTGTAAGCTGCAGGCCACGACAAGGCTCCCTGTATACTGCAGACCTAACTCTGTATAAGAGGCTTCACAGTGGAAGCACACAAACAATTGAATGGATAGATGAAGGACAGGTGACTGGAGGAGCCCAACCCTCCTTAAAGGTACATGACCAGACACCCAGCCGTGGCCCCATGGCGGCTGCAGCGCTGGTATGGTACCAAAATAGTGACTACACAACAAACAAGGTCACTGTCCCCCATCTATAACTGGCCACTACAGCAAGGAGCTCTCTGGAAAGGCATATACAGACAAAAGCAAAAAACAAAAAAGGTTCCAAGCTCAACCTGCGGACCAGTCTGCCACCAAGCCAAATTTACCTGTCTAACAGTCCAGCGTTTAAAAGACAGGGGATTGGTTACACACATTTGCAAGTGTATGTGTAAGCTGCAGGCCACGACAAGGCTCCCTGTATACTGCAGACCTAACTCTGTATAAGAGGCTTCACAGTGGAAGCACACAAACAATTGAATGGATAG